>QLPD01006116.1:0-11870 GCA_003314085.1 Hymenopellis raphanipes | reverse complement strand
TACGACCGTGTTTCCTGGCAGGCGTATCGGTATTAATGGCCAAGGTTGGTGTGGAGGGTTTGCTCTCTGTGGCTATCGGCGGCACAGGAGCGGGCTTGACGACGACGTTGACGACATCGCCGCCTTTGAAGCCGTATTCCCGAACGAGCTTCGCGTCCTGGAGTGCTTTGCCCTTTAGGAGCAGACGCACGTCCCCTCCGCCACTGTCCCACTTCGCCTTGAGATCTGCGATGGTGTCGGTGCCCTTGACGGTGACGACGATGCTCTTGGCGGGCTTGAGCGACTTTAGGGTGAGCTCGATGTCGGAGGAGGATTCGCCTGGCTTGTCCGCGCGCTCCGGTACAGGTGGGACATCGATGGGCAGTACGGGGATGCGCTTCAGCGAGTTGGACGGGGGCTGGGCGTAGTTGTCGGGGTAGGTTACTGGCTGTGAGAGAGCGGGAATGGATGGCGTGATAGTCGTGGTTTATGGATGGCATGTCGTCGTGGTTTATGGATGGGGTGGTCGCGGTTTATGGATGTGCGCTGGACGCGCTTATCGATGGGCGGGTGTCATCTGCTGCTAGCGAGACGCACTGCTGCTGGTGTCTGCGCGTGTTGCATGCATCTCTGTGCTGCTCTTCGCTATCGTGATGGTCAGATAAGACGAGCGTTTCGTGGCTGTGCTGATCAGCGCTAGTTCGTCCTCCTCGACTCGAGATTAAATATCTTGACAACGACGACCTCTACTGCCTCAGAAACTTCAGTCTAATCGTAAAATACACATCTGGGATACTCTGAGAGAAGTTTTCGAAAGGAGAAACCTCATAAATGAACACTCGAACAAAACCTCGTAGGGTGGGGGGTACGAAAATGGCATATTTCATGAACGCAAGTCCACAAAATCATACGACGGACGGGCGTGATGGGTCCGGCCTGGCGGGCCCCAGCGAGCCAAAAGGAACCCCAAGCACAAGTCAATGTGCTTGGGGTTTCCTTTCGGCTCTCACCAGTTGATTAGACCGGTGGCCTCTATTGAGGACTTTAACAGAACGTCTGACGACGGCGCACCACCATGTGGGACGTCTAACCTGCTCCCCTTTCTATCCCCAAGAGCCCCGCGGCCTGCCATTTCTCGTAGAACAGGAAGGTTAGCTCTTGGGTTCCAGGGAACAAGCCGTTTATACGGGGAATCGAACTCGCGACCTCACTAACCCTGAGCTAGGACCTTACCAAGTCTGAACGAAACTACTTGTCAGTGAACCAATACTACCAACTGAGGACCTACACAATGTGGATGGCGACGACGATGCTGTTCTCATCGTTAAGCTGCAATGAGAGAGAGAAGTGGGAAGAGAAGGAGATGGAGTCTTTGGCTCTGTCCAGATGACTTATATACCCTCTCAACTGTTTGTATGAACAAACATTCGCTCCACGGCCTCCGACGCCGAATCGGACAATACGCGACTTGCTGACATAGGACCTGGAGCATGGCCTGGAGTTCGGACTTGGCACGCCGAAATGCGCCACACTTCTTTCCTCCGTTATGCATCTCCTCACCACCATTCGAAAGCGGTCATTCACAGCTCCCAGAACATATAAATATTGTCCTTACCTCTTCTCTCAATCCTCAAGTACAAGCTCAAGAAAACAGGCACCTCCGTCAATGCAATATTTGCGAAGCAACAGGGACAATTCGGGCCGCCGTCTCATGTACCTTGTTATTCTGGGAGCACAGGTATCTCTACCTTTGCTCTGAGAATAGCAAGGTTCAATCCCTTACTTGTGTATCTCAATCGAATCGGAAAATCAAGCAGAATTCAACTAGTAAGTGGACATGAAGGTCGGATTTGAACTGCAAGAGGAAGTCGAGCCAGAACGAATTTTTCAGGGTCTTCAGGAAGCACGGCAAAGAACCCTGGAAACGCGACGCAGCCATGTTAGGAATACACCGGTGTACATGACAGATTACCCGACATGTCCGTTCCTTCGTCTCCCCGTCACCACGTCGAGCCATCTCACCGCTAGTGGACATCTTCAGCTCAACTTTAACAATGTGTAAAGACAACGGCGACCTCACCTTACTCCCGACCTCGCTCGTCTGGCACATTCCTATCGTTTCGGCGCGTTTTTGGGGCCTAAATCGTCGTCAGCAAGAGCAACGACTCCAACAAGTCATAATTTCCGCACAGTTCTTGTGCATTACGACAAGTATACGCGGGATCGACTTCTTGAGAGGTCTATATCGTTGAAGCCAACAGTGAGCTTGTTGTTCAACTTTCCTTCTTCGCGGGCTGACATTGGCTGAAAGCTTGTTGACTGACAACCGTCTCCTCGAACAAACAACACGCGCTCAATTCGTCCAGAACCGGTCTTAGAATATGAGGAAGAGAGAAAGCAAAGAGGGCCTAGACAAAGCATCCAGGAGAAAGGGAGGACAACAGGTGCGTCGTCAAGTCTTCTTGCGTTCACTTCAAAGCTCAAAGTTAATCCAGCACGTTCGGATGTTCGAGGCGCGAGTTCCTTAACCCCAAGATCACCGTAAACAAAGTTATATTCGAATTCTATAGCGCCTCCAAGGGTCGGAACAGGGCTCAGAGTCAAGAGAACGCGTTATTGGCATGATGGTCGGAACCAAGAGAGCACGTTGATCGGCAGCGTCCAAATCCGGACTTGACTCCTTACCACCATCATCGTTAACCACAAGATCGATTCCGCTTCAAGGATGACGCGTTCTGTACTCGTTTATTGGCGTCTTGACTTTCCTTGCGACTTCTGGGCGACTTAATCGCGACTTGGACGCATTCCGCAGACGGCAACTTCAAAAGGAAGGATCTACTCGACGCAGCGGCTCCAGGTCTCGTGAATAGGTGCGCATTTAGTAGCGTTTCTGAAGCTGATGTTGAATGTATTTTGATAGGTGGTTGACCCTTTTTGAATGATTTCGGTGAGTACGGCGTTCGCTTGTTTCCCGATGATGCTGATGATACTTTAACTCGACATAGCTCGACAACACGACTTTTCTACGCCTTCAAGACCTCTCAACTTTGCTTTAGGTACGCCAGAACCTTCCCGTTTATTGAGGTTTCTTTCCTGAAACAGGGACAGCGTTCAGTGTCCTACCGGACCAGAATTTTCCCTCAGACAAGGCAAGCAGTCCGCCCGTTCTCGTCAGATCCTTCTGACCCTTTTTCAGATCCGATCTATCTCGCTTGGAAGGAGATTCGGTGTGTGCTTCCTTCACTTGTCGTTATTCCACGCGCTGATAGATTTCCCATCTGATAGAACAGCGCCACGATTTCAGCGCGCCGAGCTTGACGATTCGCGTGATCCGACAAAAGGAAACCCTCGTATATCGCCCTTATTGGGCGGGCTTCCGATCTGTGAAAGGGTGAGGATTCTTGACGGGATTTGGAATCAAATTTCACGTCAATTTCTAGTTCATCTCGGATGTGGACCACCGCAATTCGATTTTGGACCGCCATTCGCCTTACACGACGGCGTGACGCGTGCTTTACGCCAACAACGGTACGTTCCAGCTGAATTTCACGTTTCTAAACTAACAGCTTTGACTTTAGGGTTTAACGTACTTTGAACTTGTGTAGTATGGTACGTGCTGATTTCTACATTTGTTCTCCTTTATTGATACTGTCTCCCAGCCTCGCTTGCTTAGCGGCTACGCCGCCGCTACACTGGTACGACCTTCCTAAGGACCAGACTCGTCGCCGTCTGCCGATTGCGGACAAGGACATATTGCTGGCTGCCCTGGAATATGTCAAGTCCGGACAATCAACGCCGTCTGATGCCGATCTGGATCTGAACGGGTTCGGGGTTATCTTCCAATTTGGAAGGTGACGGGGAACTTGTGTCGGGTACGGGCGCGGTATTTTGCCTGTATTCCTGCCCTAACCACTCAATTCTCGCTCAGGATGATGGCAGCAGTGAGCAGCGGCTCGGCGCCGCTGCGCCCGCGTTGCGGGCTTCTCACTGCCGCGAGAAGGCTAATACTTTACGCCACACTCAATAGTTAACGTGTTTTAAGATTCAGACTCTGTGCGCTATACTTACCTTTGATATTCTCTTCATTACCTCGTTCCACAGGGTCTCGTTCGCCGCTACGCCGCCTCCTTTTTCATTTGTTTCGTCTCTTTGGCATCCTCAACGTGGCGCTCGCACACCCTCGACATCGGATGAATATTGGGGCGTGATGCCGATCTGGATCTGGCTAGCTTCGGATTTATTAACCCAGTTTGTTTGGACACTGCGCGCGGCGAAGTGAAATGGTACGTTTCCTCTATTATTCCCGAATTTCTGGACAAACGGCTTAGATTTTACGTAGGTGGTGATAGCAGCCGCAGTGAGCAGCGGCGCTTCCGCCGCAGCGCTCGCGATGCTCGCTGCTCACTGCTCAAATACGGACGATTAATATGGCAATAGCGCCACACTTGGGATTATCACCCGCGCGACTTGGACAACGCCGAGATGAACCGAACGACCTTCACGGCCACATCGTCTACGTGTTCTGAATGACACTCGCCGCTTGTTGACCTCGTCCTCGTTGCCAGGGAATTCCAACACGGACTGGGGGATATACCTCTGCCTACGAGCCGGGGCTTGGAACCGGCCGGATAAACTCCTCGTTCCTAATGTAGATCCAGATCTGGCATACTTCGGCTTTACGGACGAATCTAGACATAGCGACGGCGAACTTATACGAGTACGTTACTTTTATATTCCCACTTCTTACACTTACGGCTTCTATTAGTGGATCACGATGCACGGCAACAGCGAGCAGCGGCGCTACCGCCGCTGCGCTCGCGATGCTCGCTTCTCGCTGTTGAAATCTACTTTGGGACGATGTCAACGCCACGCTTGCCAAGAGTTCGAAGGAGACGTCCACCGAGCTGCGGATGGAGATGACGAGAAGGACATTGAACTTATGGCGCATGTAGTTATCGACATTGCTGGCTGTGGCCTTCTGGATGGACCCTTTGCAATTTGGAGGTGCGAGGTACGTACCTCAAATTGGTTTCCTATCAATTTCGGAGCTAATTCATCTGGCAGGTCGTATCGACGGCGACTTTGTCGCCCTATGCACGCCCTGATTCTTGTTTAATGCGGGTTAACGGCCCTCTCGTTTGGGTCTCTACGGTGGACCGGGTGGCGTGATTTTGAGGGATGAAACATCGTAACCACATAGATACAGCGTAGACGAGTAGGAAATTCGTGTAGACAGACACTGTGGTAGCGTACCTCTGGAATGACATTGGATTTATCGAAATCTTGTTGCCTGAAGTGAAGCCAAAGTCAATAAGAGTCTTCAAAAGTGTTATCATGACAGATAGTCAAAACTATATGCTCAAGATTACACCTCGTAGAGTAACGTAGACAGTCCCAAAATGCCATGTAGAGTACCATAGAGTATCCTACTAAAACTTGGTCAACACCCAAACTCGGAGAAATTGGCGGACTTGCCGTTACACCACATGTTCACGTTAACGGCGAAGTTGATTTGTCCAAATTCTCGAATGTTAACTTCTGCAAAACTTTCATTCAGGGTGACGGGAAAACCTGTGGAACCCGTAGTCAGAACCCTGAAGATGATGTTCGCGACGTCCTCCAGGTGGATATCCCGTGCTGAACACGGAATATTCCCTCCGCATGTTCAACGGGTATACCCAGTTGGACTCCCGTTCCAGACGTCCAATCGTCTCGGAACTGACGGTAAAATGTCGCCTTGGAAGTGTTCAAACAAGATCAGATCACCCCAAGTGATCGGTACGGCTTGACTTCAGACCACTTCGTTTCCGATCCTGGGCGTGGTTACACCGACGCGTCCCCTTGCCCCGCGGCCTCTGGAGACTCTCAGCCACTTGGATTTGCTTGGATATTGATCTGTGTCTCATGTAAACTGCATTCCGACGGTTGTCTGGCGGCTAGACGCGTTTCAAGTGGGACTTTTCGCGTCAACGCTTCGCAGAGGCGTTTAGGACCCTGCATATCGATAGCACGAGGATTTCCTGGCCCCTGTGACGTGTCTGGGGCCTCGACAATCTTATCTTGACTGTCCTGGATGCGGGGAAATGACGACAGCATTGGACGTCCTCCTCCGTCCCTCCGGCACTTTCAGTGAAATCGCGTTTCCCGGCGGAACTCGCTCAATCTGGCTGCTCGTCTACTTGTATTTCAATGTTTTAGACATTAATACGGTGTGACGTTGGCTGTAATCCGAATGCAGTCGCCGATAAACCTGAATGCAATGTGGCACGAAAAAGGTTTGTACCTTTTCCGTTGTTCAATCGCGCCAGTTTCATCCTGACCCTGTGGAATTGATCTAGAACGTAAACGGCGACTTGCCTCCGTGTTCAGAACGGTGGAATTAGCAACGCGAAGCGTTGCGCATTTCCGCTATGAAAAATGGATCTGTAAGTTTTCTTCATTTTGCCGGGGCTAGAGGCATCACGTTGACTCCCATCAGACAGGCAGGGTCTTGAACCTGAAATGATCGCAGTGTTTTGAATCCTGGAAGTTTGGATGAAGGAAGGGATTGTTCAACGAGTGTATTGGGGAGGACAAGGTAAGTTATTGGTTTTGCGTTAGTTGGTTTCGCTGGCGTCTTACAACTTTCATAGACGAAGTATATTGCTTAACGGTTAGTTATTTTGGTCGGCGCTGTGCGGCCAGGGATGCCAATTCGCAAAGGAAGATCTCCGTGGCGGCACAATAATTACTCATCAAGTTCCAAAACTTCTCGCTCTCGTCGGCGCCCGCGCATCACGGACACTATTATCCGAATTGATTTACGTTTTCCGTGGAGCACACGGACTGGAATACGGTATAAAAGGGATGGTATTCTTTGGACAGCCATCATCACCCACTTCCTTCTTTCCTTCCTCTCCTCGACTTCTTTCTCTCGCTGTTCTTCTATCTATTCCTCTCATATATCTACATTCTCTCCGCCGTCCTCAGGACTATGCTCGTCGCTGCCGCCGACGTCGAAACCATCGAGTTCCCGACGCGCCGAAAACGTGACCGCTTAGCCTGTTGATCGTCACAGCGTGGGCATCCTCTTACCACCATCATCATCCTGCCTTGCTCACTCTTTCCCCTCGTCTAGCTGCCTACGACACTGCTCCCGACACCGGTCAGTCTTCTGCGCGCTCTTCTCGTCGTCTACCAGTCTGTTAACCGTTTCTATAGGTCGTCATGTCGTGCCAGTAGGCGGCTTACCCTTCGACGTTGGCGGCTCCGACGTCTCCCAGGAGGACACTCTCGGATTGCCAGACGTTGTTTCTTAGCTGTGGTGCGTCGGCGTCGCTGCCTGCTTTTCCTGTATTCATCCTTAGCACAGTTTCAAGGTCATCGTCAAAACCGTCGCGTTCGCCTCCAGCGCAACGCACTGTACGCCTCTCGCTTCGCTCCCACATCTCTCGCACTCACATTTATTGTAGGCCTTCAACTTAATACTTGCCCCGTTCCCAGTTGGTCGTGCTCACAGGCAACCGCGTCTTGGATTTCATAGGAGATATATCCCTGGGTTGACAAGGTATGGCCCAGTCGTTATTATTGTGGAGCTCTTCGTTTCAACAGGACGTTTTACAGTGGACTCGTCGAAGCGACACGTCTGGATCGTGAGGTGCGTGCTCTGGACGAAACCGAGTCGTAACTGTTGATTGACTATTTCTTGTAGATGTGATATTGGCACTAGACACTGTCGGCAGTCAAGTTCTTCTCGATGTACGTCCTACCGAACGCTTTGGACAGCTTTAAGGATACCGCTTCTCCTACATCGACTGTGTATTCGCTACACCACGGATATCGGCCTCGGAGGCACGAGCTCATCTACCCTCGCTACCAAGCCCTCTGAACAACGACGTCGCTCCTCTTCGACCGCCATTCGCTCTCACGACTACTTACTGAATGTTTCTTTAGTATTGATACATGATGCACGGCTGTCCGTTTTGCGAGCTCTACAGGTGACGGAGACGACGCTGACACTTCTATGGATGCGACGGGGCCGCTCGACTCCTGTTCGAGGCTTAGGCTGTGAACCTCTTGAACCTTCGTTTCCTCAGACAGGTAAGTCGTTCGTGTTCTTGCTTTGTTCTTCTTGACTCATTCGAAGTTGTTAGCATGCCATGCGGATCGTCTCTTGTCCCATGGGTAGGCCTTTATTGAACTTCTACATTCAACTGACTAACCTTGTTTCTCAAATAGAGTTTCTATCGTCCTGTCATTCGCGCGGTTTCACTTGTAAGTCTTCCTTCTTCCTTGACCATATCACGGCTTATTGTTTTGGCATCGTATAGACACGACGCCCATCCAACAAGTGTCATTTACGTGCCCAGTGACAAGCAACGGTACCCGATAAACGTTCTCATCTGTGGACCGGCTGGATTTACCTGTACTAGGACAACTACACGCCGTTTCGTCTGCGTCCATGAAGCCGACTTGACTTGACTTTGTGCCACAACTGCCTGACGACGCACTGGCGACTCGCGGCCGTCTACGATTATGGCGGAACCTTTCTGGTATGGTGTTTCTCTGTGCCGTGAAATTCTTTTCATACTGACTGTTGTGTTACTACCAGATAACGACGTTGCGATGCCATTTCGTAACGGTCATATAATGTCCTCACAGATGTATATTGCTCGTGTCTCTTGACGACTTTGTGCGCCGTCTTTGTAGACGAACATGACGCTATTAACTGGTACGGCCGCTCCTCTGCTCTTGTTCAATATCTTTTGTTCATGTCAACCCGTCAGTGAATGTTATTAACCTTCGCGGTACCAGTAAGTCAAGATGGTTTTCGTCCTCGGCATTTGACTCATCTAACTATCTTTTTCAGTATTTGCTCGAGAGGGAGGTGTAGCCGTGCTCGCGGCGGAGTCCCGTCTTGCTTGAGTGTAAGTGTTGTTTACTCATGACGAATTGATACTTACTTTGTCTTTAGTTGACTCGAACGCGGCGGACTCTGTCTGCTCGGGAAGGAGCTATACCCGTGCTCGTGGCGGAGTCTCGTCTTACTCTGGTGTAAGTGTTGTTCGTTCACTTATGACCTGTTACTTACTTTGTCCTCAGTTGACTCGAAGGCGGCGGACTCTGCCTTGACCTGGACACAGCGACTGTACATCGTTTCGTTCGTGTCACCAACGCCGACTGTCTTCCTTTTGTGAATTGTTGACCCGTACGTCAGTGCGGAGTAGCTTTGTACGGTTCTCGCGTTCACTGTTGAACTCCTGCTGGTAAGTCGTTCTTATGGTTGCATCTCCTTTCCATGTGCTAATCTTTCCTTCAAGGAAAGACTGGGATGTGGCAATGCTGCATTACCGCTGTATCTATTGTAGACTTTAGCTACTCGCCATCTCCTACAGTACGGGAAACCCTCACGCCCATGTAGCACTCGCTAGATATCCGTACTTACATTACTACCTTTATCTTTGTACATAGTTGACTCTCGTACATTATCGTCCAGTAAGTAGTCGCCTCACCTCCTGCGACACCCTACTGACAACCCACAGATCCAAGTATAGTGTCTTCGCCTCCAACGACCACTTGAGAATGCTGGGCATTGTGGGAGGTGGCAGAATTAGTCACCTACTACAGTCTGTCTGACCAACCGAAGGGGCAGGTAGCCAGTGGCTGCAACGCGTAGCCCAAGATGCGCAGAACTCGCCAATTCTGCCCAAAATCATCCTCCCTGTCGAAACTCACGCAATGAGTTGCCCAGGTAAGCGTCTGGACCGGAGAGCGCAAGAGATGACCTAGACGTCTTGTCTGCTTATGAGAGTGCATCGACATCTCGAGTCGTAGATGTTCTCTGCAGATGGATGTCCAAGCGGTGCACACAAAGCTACATCTCAGAAGGGTTGATCGCTCGCATTTCCCCAAGACGGCGAGCCATAGTTCGAAAGGAAGAATGGGGGATTGAGTGAGGCGAGCCAGGTGTCTGGGGTGAACACGCGGATGAGTCGCGATAATGTCGACGAGCATGTCCCACAACGACCTCAATCGCAGGATGCAAGACTGGAGGAATACGAGGAAGAACATCGGCGCACAAAGGATATAAAAGGAAGCCTCTTCAAGCGTGTATGATATGCTGGGCATTGTGGGAGGTGGCAGAATTAGTGCACGCGCCTCTGGTCATCTACTGCAGTCTATCAGTATTACTATCAGTGATTTAAGTCTGACCAACCGAAGGGGCAGGTAGCCAGCGGCTGCAACGCGTAGCCCAAGATGCGCAGAACGCGGTCGTGTGCGGTGTAGCAAAGCAGTGCTCGGCGGCCTATATACTATTTAAACAATGAGAGGTCATCATATTCTCGCATCACCCTTTCTGTTATACCGCGCCAGTGAATAGACGGGTGGACGCTATCGTCTGTCGATGGTGATGGTCAAAAGCCAAGCGTGATCGATCATCGCCGCCACCACGCCCAATGACCATCATCGCAAGATCTGCTTTATGACTTCTGTCTTGTACATACTGTTCATCACCAATTCTCCACTGGACCAAGAGAAAAGAACCTTCTGCTTAATAAAGTATCCTCCGTCCCACTCATGAATCAGGGTGCAGGTGCAACATCACCCGAGACACAGAAAGGATGGATGGATGGATGGATGGATAAACCTACGCCTTATGGATAAGACGGCAGGCTTTCGGACCACGTGTGTGCCCATCTCACACGCGCCCAGGCAGGTACATGAACGGAGGATTCGGATGAGACGTTGAGGCTTGCGACGCTGAGGACGGTCGCTACCAGGAGGTCGTGGGTTGTACTACGGGCAGAGGCGGAGGCGAAAGGAAAGAAGAGAATCTACCGTGCGCATGGTACAGTGCTCGCGAGTGACTCGGCTTATAGTAGTTAAAAGGCGCTGATGTTGTTATTTAAGACGCCTCGTTATGAAATGGTTGTGCTTATCGCACAGATGTCACCGCACCATCGTCACAGGGTCGCGAAAAGTCGGCACCACGAATATGGTTTGCTCTGTTCCGAGTCAAGTTATCACCTCAACAAAGAAAAAGAAACTCACACAAATGCCTAATTCGGCCCACACGCCACCCATGACCGTTAGACGCTTGGCTTCACATACGCTAAAATGTTGCAATTACGCCTCTCGAGCGCTAACCTGGTCGCCTCCTGCGCAAGTACTTCGTAGTCTTCACGATTAAACCGCTCCGTATCTTAACGTGTCTTACAATACGCCTGCACGTACACTTCCTTGGGAGAGTCAAAAGACTGCAGCGCACGCCCTCCAGTCGTCGGCAAGCACCAAGAGAACAGCGGATGACTGAAAGGTCCAACGGCAGCGCTTCTACTGTAGAAAATGTACGTGAGTCTGTCAAGACCTTGACTCAATCAAGCAAAAGAAATGACTTACCAACGCCAATTTGCCACATTGCCCATGTACCCTGTCAAGCCCCGTGAACACGCACCTAAAGTCTGTCAACTGTCATGATGTCGCTCGTGATATTCGAAAAGCCCATGAATTGATTCAGTAAAAGTACACCTTGCGATTCGATTTTCCTATGTTCCCGCCATACCTATAACCCCAACATGGTCCCTAATCTTTGCAACCTCGCTCGCCGTGAGCACACCCTTTGCCGCGCGTAAAAAGTCCTCAAACGCCATTTGCGCCTCTGTATTTGTGTGGAATTCCGAACTAGAAACAATATCAGTTAACGAGGAAGACGGGTAGTAATCAGACGTACTTGAGGAAACCAAGCAGACGTTCCCACATCTCGGGATTGGCGAGAGTGGCGTGGTAGGCGGAGACATCTTTGCTGAGCTCGCCGTCGCTGTCGAGGTTCAGGAGTATGTCTGGGGTTCTGCGGCCGTCGGAGCCAGGACCGCCAGTAATAGACGGTGATGGGGAGAGGACAACAGATGGGA
>QLPD01006115.1:0-14131 GCA_003314085.1 Hymenopellis raphanipes | reverse complement strand
GTTTTCATATATGTGCGCTTTCTATTTATGTTGATCTTTTCGTTTTGTGTTTGCTGTTTTTCGCATACATCTGGGCATTTTGTGTGTAACATTTTTTTGTACTATTAGGAGGATTGAACATTATGGGCTGGCCTACACATTGTAGGTAATATGTACTAGTATCTATATAAGCATTTCAGATATTACTTTATTCGACACTCCACTTCATAACATACTACCAGCTGGCGCAACGATACCAAAAAGAAGAATGAGGAAACTGCTTGTTCGCGTTTGGCATCGACTTGGTCGGCCGAGGATCCCGGCCCTGCTTTTTCCTTCTTTCTTTCGTCGTCTTTCCTTCCTGCATCCCTACCAATTGGTTACGCGGCTGCGGAATACAATGATGGGTGAGGTATGTACGAGGCTCGTTTGACACCCAGCGGCTCTCCTGATTCCTTAAGACTCATGGCATCTAATCTACAAGGACTACTAATGAAAATTGTAGGACTGATATCTGTGCACATTCATGATCATCCGCGGCCACGAAATGCAAAACCGAATCCACAGGGAGGATAGTGTCGTCGTCTTCCATCGCGCTTCATTCGAAGATCTATTCGCAGCATGCGTTAACAGTCCTACAGACGGTGTAGTGTCCGAAACAAGAATAGACTAGTGTCTGCGAACATGCCGGGCACCACGCGCGGTCAGCTCGCTTATGCTGGCCATACTACAGCGGGTTGTCTACTCGCTTGAGAGCTCTGTTCATATATAGCAAGGATGTGAGTAACGCTATACTGGACATTGCTTACCGTTTCTTATTCTCGGTCAGGCTGCAGGACTCGCCCACATATGCTTCCGACCGCCAGTACAGCTCCGTTCCTCTATCGTCATGCCTAACAAGTTTGCCGACCACCCTCCTTGCTTCTCGTCACTTACCGCTATACCTCAGTCGCTCACTCAGACGTTTGCATTCGCGCTCAGATTGGGAGGACTTTGTGACTGCTTTCTTGCAGTTCTTCACGTAACCGCCCGTTGACGAGTCTGAGGTCCGATTTCAAGTCGAGACGCACGAGGAGGCGACCACCGGTGACATGAAGAGCAGTAAATGGGTCGCTCATGCTCTCCGGGCCTTTGTGATTCGCGTCTGGGACCAAGGTTTATATTTTTTGACATTCAATATTTACAATACTAATCAGTTCATTCAGAAAGCAAACTCGTATTTGGCCACGATAGCCCTGCCATGCATCGCGCGGTTGGCTAATAACCCTCGTGCAGCTATAGGAAATTTCTACATTCTGTACGAGCTATTATGCGTTGGCGGGACGAGGACGTTGGTTATTGGAAGGATCTCTTGAACATGCTAGTTCTTGGCACTGCTGGAGAGCTCTATTTGATCGCAATCAACCAGTATCTCCTTGCTCCTTCCAGTTTATAACCCAGGATTATCGTTTCGTAATCAATATCTGCGCCACGCTTCCTGGCGTCCCGTCGTTCGGGCCAAATTACAGTGGCATAATTCGTCCGCAACGCTCGGCATCATTCGACAGCATTCGGCACCATTGTACAGCCAAGGTGGACGACGCCCATTGTACATTCTTGGTCAGCACGTGACCAAGTCCATGTCCTGAAGCTTGTTGTTGGTCTATTTTCTATTTATACCTCCAGCTTCCCATCTACTCTCATTTCTGTTCCTCACGTTCGTTATGCATCGGACCGTGAAATTCTCTTACTCCAGCAGTTCGCTCGCGAACGCTTTGGGTGATAATTTGCAGCCAGTAAGCGCGTCTTATTTCGTGGAATTTCGTACATTTTTCTGACTGATATTAACAGTCCCGCGAGGAGCACTTTGTGCTCGCCCCGCACAATCCGAACACCAATCCCACTCACTATTCCCGTGCTCCCGAACAGCGCGCTTTCTCGATGCCTCAAGGCGGAGGTGGTGGACACGCATCGGCTCAGTCACTCCCCACGTCCCAGATTCAACGACTCCCACAGCAGCAGGCGCCCTTCGCACAATGCCAGCCTAACCCCGCTAGTATTAATCCCCCACCACCGTCCAACCCGTACAACAACGCGCCTCCTGCACAATGGGACCACAGTCGCTCAGTCTCGCATCTCCAATCCACGCGGCAGAGTCGTCTCCCCGTATACCAGCAGCTCCAAAACACCCATGGGAACAAGAGTATATCCCATGCGACACGCTCGAGAGCTCCAGCGTCTGCATCCTACCCTTTCCCCTCGACGACCAACGGTCCTCAAAACGCGTCGAGTATGCCCTTGCAGCCACGTGCCGTGTCTCATCTCCAACCTTCACAATCGAATCATACTTCTCGTCGGCCTGTAGCTGTCAAACCAACCGCCAGTTACGGGCCTATCCCCGCGGGTTTTAACCCCCCGCCACCCAACGCGTACAACAACGCTCCTCCTGCACAATGGAACAACAGTCACTCATTTTCTCATCTCCAATCCAGGCCACACGGTGCTCTCCAAGCTGCCCAGCTTCAAAACGCGCGTAGTCTCCCAGACCAGTCCGCCAATACCATGAATAAGAATATACCCCATTCGACACGCGCGACAGTCCCACTGTCTGCATCTTACCCTTCCCTCTCGACGACCTCGCTTGAAATGCCTATGCAGCCAGTTGCCGCGTCTCAGCTCCAGCGTTCGCACTCTCAGTCGTCGACATCGAATCATCCATCTCGTCTGCCTGTAGCTACCGCCAGTTACTCAGCTCAATCCAAAGGCCCGACGAGCTTTACCGGAGGACTCGAGGGCTTCCAGTTCACATACCCGGCACCGCCTGCACTCGTTCCATCAAACGCTCCACCTCGTCAATTCGCTGCTCCTCATGGAGCAAGCGCTACCGCCGCTCGACCAGTGCCGGTTCAACGGACGCAGAGGCTGCCTGCTCAACAAGCGAAGACAACGGCAAGCCGACGCCCTCCACCGGGACCTCCGCTCCAGCGATCCACATCAGGTCCAGGTAGGGGTCTTCAAAACGCGTCGAGCATGGCTTCGCAGCCATCAGTGCAGCCACTTGCCGTGTCTCAGCCCCAGCGTTCACACTCTCAATCGTCGACATCTACTTCTCGTCTGCCTATAGCTAAACCTGCCGCCACTCATTCATCTCAATCCACAGTCCCCACGAGCTGCAAAGGAGGACTCGCGGGCTACCAGTTCACGTTCTCGGCACCACTTGCGCCCCATACATCGAACGCTTCCGTGCAGGCACCTCGTCAATTCAAGTTCGTGGTTCCTCATGGAGCAAGCGGTCCCGCTGCACTACCAGCTCCAGTTCAGCGGGTAAAGAGCGTGCCTGCCAAACAACCGAAGAAGACGGCAAACCGACGTCCTCCACCGGGACCGTCTCCGCTCTCGCGATCCACGTCAACTTCAGACAGTCGGGGCGTTAATCCGTACCCGAACGTGGTCACGAAGCCGAGTCAGCCTGTGGTATCGAAGGTACATGACCCACAACCGGCTCCTCAACTACCCGGGAGCGGGACAAAGCCTCTTGTTCCGAAGAGGAAATATGAAGCACAAGAAGACAAGGTTGAGGAGATGGAGAGGCTGCTGAAGAAGGCAAAGGTTCAGATGGATACGATCTCGGAAGCGCCGAAAGTTCTTGAGACTCAGACTGTGAGTGATTCCATGCTTTATCCCCGGCCGGCTTTCGTTCTTACTGTATTTCACAGAGATACCTTGAAACTATTGAAGAAGTTGAGGAGGAGCCAACTTTCGTAAGTGAATTTACACCGACATTTTAGCCTTTGTTTAATTCTTTCTTCTCAGATTTACGAAAACGAAACCGTTCTTTCGTCTCCGGCAACGACATCCCAGCAGACCGAAGCCACAACGGAAATTTCTGTCCAATCTTCGGCGGACGTCACAGCGCGTTCGGTTGATAAGGCTTCGCCTGTTTCGTCTTCGGGGGAAACTGCGCACGAGAACGATGAGGTGCAGGAGGATAGAGAGAAGGATGATGAGCAAACGACGCTCCCTGCTGTAAATGATCAGCAAGATGAGCACAAGGAGATAGATGCTAAGGTTGCGGAGGAGGAGTTCGATGAACTCTTCGACGAAGTGATTAATCCTGAGGCTCTCGCTTCATGAAGATACCCATGGAGTTGGGTGATACCTTAGATATTTTCGCTAGGTATATGTCTTGTTGTTTATTCTTGCACGGCAGTGCGACTGTTGTAACCTACCATTTATACAAGTGGATTTCAAGCCGTCTAGGATAGTAATACGGCACATGAATTCGTTGACTTCCCTCCGATATCACGGTAGACCTTGTCGGTTCCGGTGAACAGAAGAGCTCGAGAGGGCGACGTGAGTGTTAGTTCTGACCGCCGTGCAGTTCATGAAGCATCCGAGCTAAACTTCTCGAAGCCATTTTCAAATTGCAAGGCGGTAGTAAATTTCAAAGCGTTAACTACAACATAACAGGATAGCGAGTACAGACAACATAATGAGATAACGAATAGGAGATGAGAACTTCCGGTATGATGATAGCAAATGCGTGCGATGAGGTATATATACAATGCCAGGATAAATCAACGAGAGAAGAGAAAAGACTCAAGTCATCACAAAGACCGACCTGCGATAGACAGAAGAAGTGGTCTAGTCCTCGACCGGTTCGCCACCATTCTCATTCGCGAAGCTCGGTACAAACGCTTCCGACTCGGGCGTCGTCCACCAACCAATCAGGGAATCTCCAAACAAGTCGAAATCCTCTTGTGTGAATGTGGCAAGGTCATCGTTGACGGTGGGCTCGGACGTGCTAGCTAGCGTGTGATTCAGGTGGGACCAGTTCTCCTTGGTCGAGGAAGAAGGCCCATCAAGTTCGGCGACGCTGGTTGAAGGCGGCATTTGAGCGAGGAGCTAGAGAAGCACTGATTTAGGAATTCATCCACAGACGCGGAACGAGAAAACCTCACATTATCCAGGAAAACCTGAGTTTCCCAGTCAAGCTCGTCGTTGTAATGATTGAGTTCAGCAAGGAGTTCAGGAGAATGCTACATTGAAGTAAGCGACAGACGATCCATGATTAAAATGGGACGTACCCTCTCGTCTGCAATAACCTCCTTTTCCTTTCCTTTACCCTCCACAGGACCTTCATCGTGTCGCGCCTTCTTCACTTCCTCGGGCCCGTTCAAGTCGGAGAGTGTCCGCTTTCTCTTCTCAATAGCCCCGACGCGTGAAATGGGAGCGGTAGCGACCAAGGAGGCGGCATGATACAAGTTGGGTTGACCGTCAGGCCCGACCCTCTTCGGCGCCTGAGCAGCCAAACTGAGGACCGCCTCTTTGACGGTATCGGGGGTGACGGTGTCCATGTTCGACGCAGGCTGAACCACGGGGTAGTGGTTTCCGTTGATCAAAATATAATGAATGATGATGGGCGTAGCGAGCTCCTGCGAGTAGACAGTGACGGGAGCCATGTCTACGACCGGAGCGGTCATGGTGATGCTCTGGGACTGTTGTTGTTGCCTGGGCCTCCGTTGTTTCTTGCTAGGTATCGACGTGGGTTGGGACTGCTCGTGGGTGTAATTGTCGAGCATGAACGAGCCATTGCAGTACGTGTCGGGAGCCATTGGATTATTGGCGTGTTTGGAGGAAAAGTGTGGTGAGGAGGTGGTCGAAAGCAAGAACAACAAAGACAATCAAAGCGCGCGGTGCGTGATCATGAATGCACGCCGTGGTAAAATTACCTGGGCTACTGACCATTGTTCGCCCGATGTGGACCTGGACTCTTGAGACGGTTTGCCGGCAGACATGGTCGTACAGGGTTTAGAACAAGACAAAATTATAAGGCGCACTGTGGGCGTCGTATCAGTTCAAGCAGCGAAAAAAAAGGAACGAGCAGCCTACCACCAGATCAATCCATTATCTGCGCCACACTTCTTAAAAGCTTTGTTCTGAAAGGGACTTATTTAACACTATTACCGATTTCAACAGGGGCATGTAATTTATATTGTTATTGCACCACTCACAATATTCATCGATTCAGAGAACGGGAGTCTGTGCTTGTTAAGAAAAGTTGGTATTTCGAACGCATGCCTAGTTAGCGGAGACGAACATCTCGCTGACGATCGGGGGGCGAAATATTCATACTCGTAGACTTAAGACTTTGTCCTGGGAGCAACGCGCTTCTGGCCTGACTCGACTCTCTTGAGATCTTCGAATTTGGGCTCAATATCTCCGAACTGACGGACAGATAGTGCTGGACTGCATGTCGGAGCCTACCTATTATTTGTGCAGACGGGATGGTCCTTACGCAGTTAGGCTACCAGCTGATGTGTTGCCGTTCCATTCCAGTCGTATATGGTGAGATGTGGCGGCAGTCTTGATGAACGTGGAACGCGATGATTCCCTGCTTCTAGACGTTTACTACGTGAGGCATTAGCGAAATTTTCATGGAGGTCCATATTAATCCAGCTATCGCACTGTGAACCCTGCTGGTGGAAGGAAAGAGAGGGAGAAATCTGCCGCCGGCAAACGGCGGCGAGGCTGACTCAGCGAGCGTTGATTGAAACCTTCCTTGATTTGAGCAAGTGATGTTCCTTCTTGGTATCGCCCGAAGGGTACTGATGCTCCACGCTCTTACAGCTGTTGTAAGAAACAAGAAGTTCAACGGAAATTTCAATGCTAGGAACGGTAAACCTACGCCGTCGTGAAGGATGTTCGAGGATCATTGCGTTCTAGTATTGCGAGGGAAATTGCATAAATACTGAGATGTAGCATACTAGAACTTAGGCATAATACGGTGCATGCTATCTGGAACCGTAAAGTAACTAAAGGAAGATATTCTCGTCAATCAGCATGTCGAACATCATTGCCTCTTCAGAAGTAAGGGGCCCAGAAGTAAGGATTTCTGAGGATGCAACGGGCTCCGTCTGCTCCGCTGGACTCTCTATCATCTCGGGTCCCTCCAGCTCCGAGTGAACTTCAGCAGACACGTCTGGCACGGAGCTCTCAGCGACCTCAGGCTCTAGCTCTGTAAAAGGAGAAGAGGCGCGCGGAGAGCTCGGCGGGGTGAGTGACATCGGCACTGGTTCAACGTCGGATGATACGGACTGCTCCTCTTCATCTGATGGAAAGACCGACAAATCAATAGCGGGCTCGGGTGGTGGAAGGGGAGACGAGTCAATGGGTTCGGGGGATGGAAGGACGGACACGTCCGAAAACGTGAGTTCGGGCGTCTTCGGAGGACTGGGGATCATGTAATAACGTTGAGAGGGTTCTGCAGACGAAGCTCCTGCCGCTACCGAAGCGGCAACATACCGAGGCGCCAGTTGTCGGTCGGTCGGGGGAGTAACTTTGGGTGGCGTTTTCGGTTTGCTGTATACAATCACGTATTGAGTTCACTGGAGACTACGCATAGAGAAACACTAACCGGTATGGACTGAATCGTGCGGGAGAGCGCCCCGAAGCCGCCTGAGAATTCACACGGGCTGTCGGTGCCCTCTTACTTGGCGGACGAACGGGGGACACAGGAGGACCAGGAGTGGGGACGGCTGGTGGGTAGTAGTGGGGCACAACGTACGTGGTGCTCCCTGGCTCAGTGTATGTAGTACTCACTGCCACAGGCGCGGTGTACGTGGAGGACGCGGGAACCATGTACGTGGTGGTCACGTAGTACATTCTGGTTACAGCAAAGGTGGTGGATCCGTTCACGTTCTGCGGGTGATAGGGATGAGGAGGAAGCATGTTGGAGAATCGGGATGGCTAAAATCAAATGAGTGAGGGCGAATCGCTGAATCGCAGATAAAAAAGGAGAGGGGCGCGAGACACTGAATCGCGAAAAGATGAGGGGTACAGCGCGCACGTCGAGCATTTTATATAGCCATAGCGAACAGTAGCGATGTGGACCATTCAGGGTCTGTTATGATGCCAATAAAGGAAAACACAGTTCGCTGAATTGTTTATCAACGATCCACCCATTGTTCCTAAATTTAATTGGGAATCAGTGAGACGCTGAGCACACGACAATGGGGACTTACGTATCTTATGTAGAACTGGTATCACAGGTCCCCTCTCGAAGTTCTTTCCCGGCTGACCTCGTTTACTCATCAGCTGTCCAAACGATTCCCGAAATTCTCGAAGTGGGTGGCAGAAACGTCGGGCTTGTCGCCTCAAGCTATAGGGACCGACGATAAACAGGATATTGTTTGACCGGTCAACTGTTCGCTAAGTCCCGACATTCAGGATAATAGATATCGAGTTCAACAATCTAGTTCAAGTAAATACAACATGGCAATTTCTGTCAGATCTGTTCAATGATGGTGATATTACAGTATGAAACAATGCCCTTCCCCATTTCCTCGCTGGCGGTCTGTCTTTGGCTGACAATCCACTCCCGAATAAACGTACTGCTGATCTTGGTGTCCTTAATCATCTGCAGATCACTCGGGTCGAGCTTGCTGGAGTCGTGCGAGATGACGTCGATGACAAAGGGTTTGAGAGCGGGGAGAGAGTGTGCCTCGCGATGAGACGCGACTGTCGCGTTCGTGAGAAGATCCCGAGAACAGTGAGTTGGAGTACTCACTAGCCTGAGCCCCGGAGAGTGTTTCGTGGCTGACGACAAGAGCCTGTATATTAGGATCCGAGCCGGTTGGGCCATACACGTCGTTAATGGAGACGACATCATACACCAGTCCTGGGACGAAGAGTTCCATAAACCGGCGGACATGGTACTTGCGGGTCGTGATGTTTTCTAGAACCTCTTTGTTGGACTTGTTCTTGAGAAGCCCATCGTCTACGCACAGATTAAGAAACCGTCTTCACGTTCTGGTCGTGCTCACCTGTAACACCTACAATAATCTTCTGCCCCGTTATCCACAGCGCCATGCTCAGTAGAATCTTGTGGCCGGCATGAAGATGGTCAAATGTCCCACCAAGTGCAACAACGGGATACAGAGTCGGCTTGGTGCCTTCAATTGGCGAACTCGGCTCTATGCCTACAACGACGTCTTCGTCACGCTGCACATAAGTCTGCCTCACAGTAGCCAGTGAGAGAGGTAATTCGGCAGCAATAGCATCTAAACACGAACGATATTAGCGTGCGTTTGAGCTGTTTTAGATCTCATACCTCCTCTAACTCTGAACACCTTGTCAACACCGTCTTCGATATCTGGCATGCTCGCATGCATTCCCCGCAATACAACATCGACATTGAGCAAGATTTTCCCCAGGTCCTGCGCTACCTTGGTGGCTTGCACGTACACGAACGAGAGCAAGTCGTGCACATCGTCCCAACGAGAGCCGCGGTCGTTGAACAAACGGGAGAATAATACGATCACGAGCCGGGTCTGGGCCTCCGTTGCAGCAGCTATGATGGCCGGAGCTAAGAAATGCGGTGACGAGAGAGTCGGCACCGTGGCGAGCAGCAGGGCTGTCTTCACAGAGCGAGCGTCTGGGAAAGGACTGCACATCGTAGACCAGAGGCAAGTCGAAATGTTGGGGATGATGATGGCGAATGCATATGCGGTGACGCGATTTTCAGGGGTACATTGACCTGGATCCCGCGATAAGATTAGATTAGGATCGGGGTTAGGGTTTCCCACACAGGACGCGTACGCCGCCGGCAAACAAATTTACTTCCTGCAGGTTGCCTCTTGCCAATGCTCTTATGTTATCCTCGTCGGTTGGCGAAGCACGCATATTTGCCTCCTTCGACGACCTACTCTGCCTGTCAACCATTGAAATTGTTTAAGCCTCAAGAGAGGAAAAGGGGGGGCTTGCTGGATGCAGCAGAAACATACGACCTAGCAGTAAGCGTCCACCTCTTTCTTGTCTAGGAAAAATTCTTACATTTCTTAGTGCCTTATTTTTTATTTCGTACTTCTCCGCACCGCAGGATGTAAGCGCAAAAGGACACGTTACCTTCGCGCCACATGGTTTACCAGACTCCAAAAACAGAACTCAGGCGCGGCCATGAGCGTGTGGGTTCAAAGACTCTAAGGCGCTTCTCTTTTTCGAATGGAGGCGCGCCCGCTATCGAGTTCTCCCAGAATGTCTCCGTGGGCACTCAATTGATAACGCATCGCATGTCGTTGAAGACATATATGTCTTCTGGCATCTGGCAGTTAACCAGGATGAACGCTTACGATCCTGTTCTCCTGTAGGTGCACTTATCGAAGTGATTATGTCTCCATAAATTAAAAGCCATTGATTGAGGCTTCTCTTAGGTATCTGCCAAATTTTGCCTGTTGACAATTTCTAACCAGGTGCTATGTAGGGATGATCCTGTATATCGTGAAGGTTTGTTCACGTATCAGGATGTTACTGCGCAGACCCATAGCTTCTGCGCCGTCGTTCCACGGGGAGCAGGCTACGAGGGACATTCGGTAGCAATGAGTGCACGTGATCGAACAACATCTCTTTGGGGCAGCTAGATTTTACCGTGGCCGTTACCGTGCTGCCATTACCGTTACCGTGGCCGGTACCGTGGAGGCTCACGGTAGGCCCGGGGTAAACGGCAAGCATAACGGCGTGACTATCCGTAACGCGCGAAGTATTTGTATGGTTAGGGTTTAAAAATACCGTCCTCGAATGTCCTCTGCACGTCCTCCATACCGTAGACTACACCGGGAGGCACTCCCGGCACTTGTAAAAATAGATACACTCATTTTCATGACATTTGCTTCTTTCCCTTCATTCAATACTCAATCGGGGGCTTAGTGTTTGCGGTATAGGCTCAGCAAAGGCTCAGACGCGTACCGTAACGGGTACGGATGTATTCTAGCCAACCACTGGTGGCCCTAAAACAGGCCGAAACAGCTGTTGACACGGCCGTGTCTGTGGCGCATAGAATAGTCCCTGAGAAAGTCATTCAGTATGACTTCAAAGTGCTGGAATTTACGTGAAGCACGTATGTCGTACTAACATGATGCAGAACGTGAACTGAAGTACCATCGAGTCAGCTCTTTGCATCATCCTTGGACTTACTGGTAGCATATGTCCTTGCACAAACCAGTCTCAGTCTGTAAGCAGGTCAGGAATTCTGAATGGGCTGTACTTTGATTCTTTCCTGCATAGGTAACCTTTCTCGTGCCTCCCGATGCTAGGCTTCGGTAGAACAACTGTAAGACGGCCACTTTGTCCATACTTACGGCCGAGTCAAGATTTACTCCAGTAGGGATCACGGTACCGTCTACGGTACCCATCTAAACAGTACAGAGTCCATCCTCCACTCAGTCCGAGTCTATCTGCATACTACAAATTGTACAATGGTCCTACAGATCTTCTGTCACGCTACCATCAGCCACGGTAGAGTTAGACGCGTTACCGTGCCGCTGCCGTGGTCTACCGTGGCTGCTACCGTTACCGTGAAAAGGCCTACTATTTTACCGTGGCCATTACCGTGGCTACCGTGGTGACGTCACTGGCGTTCGAGTCGTTCACTCATTTCTGACCATTCCGCGAGCTCACAAGCACAGTCAACGTAAGTACGATTATTCAAGACACTAATCTATAAACATCTAGTGCTACAAGTCCCTGCTATCTCCTCCTAATCCTCGAATATGAAGAGGGCGGGGCAATATTGCGATCGCCGAACCGGGCGAACTCCCGAACTACGTGAACTGGGTGAACTCGGTGAACTTGAGATTTACCCTAGATATTGACTAAGATAGCTTGTACATGTATCACACGTAATGTAAACAGTGTGTTTGAAGTCTGGTTATGTGGTGAAGTTCAGCTGCACAACTGTCTGACACATTGTTCTGCTCATGAAGGGTGAATGGGTTACAAACCGGGATGCGTAGCGCGCATTAGGTTGTACATTACCCCGGCTTTCGCTTGAACAACCTGAGGTGGAGGAGGACTCAGACTCAGGTGGGATTATAGGAGGTGGTGGTGGGGGTGGAGGCACCGACGAGTCACGACGTCGGGGGAGGAGCTTACGAGTACCGCGAGGTATAGAGTATGCCTACGGGAGCCTAGGCTTAAACGTTAAACTTGTTCCCTGGACTCCTGGACGCGTCGGCCAGGGGCGGCCAGCCGGGGAGGAGGCGCTGGGGGGGAAGCAGCTTGAGTCCACCATGGTCTTGCATGGTGCATCCTGAGTGCATCCAGGACAGTTACTCGCGCAAGAGGCATTCGACTGGCGCCTGTTCGCCATCGGTTCACGCAGTTCACATGGTTCGCGTGGTTCGGCCCGATTCGTCAGTTCGCCGATCGCCATATTGCCTTAATCTGAATATGAACGAGGTGATGTGGCTGTGCTACCGTGGTGCCGTTCCGCGGTACCGTGGTTCCACGGCCACGGTAACGGTAAATTCTGATAGCCCCATCTCTTTGTTGGTGGTCTTTCTCTCTTCCATTCACCACCACTCACGGCTTCGACAGTCGCTATTTCACTCATTTCCTCTTATCTCCCCGTCTCCTTTATCCTTATTATACCTATCTTTTTATGTGTTCCCAACAAACTTCCAAGAACGCGCCGCTCGATTGCTGTTGTCAGAAACCGAACGGGTTGGAAGCGACTTTCGCGCCATGTATGTGCGATGTGCGTGTTTTTCTGTTCATCTTGTGTAGCTACTCATTGTGAATTTAGGCTGCCGGCCAGCGACGTACAAATGGAGTCGTCCAAACGAACGCAAACTACCAGGTTTTTCAACAACGCCCGGATTGGTCGAGCCGTGTGTTAGTTAACTCCACTGCAGTATGTTTCTGTAATACTTGGAATGACTTCAGTCTCTTATTGAAAGACCTAGTCGCCGTTTGCGCAATTCAGTTCTGGATATCCCCGCTCGATGCAGAATTATATCTGTCACGAACCATCACTTGAAACGTCGCCCATAAACGGAGGCCCATACGCTCGACCTATGTCATTTCCGACCAATTTTCAGCCTGTCCAGCATCTTTACCCGCCGGTCGCATCTGGATCCCGACCACCCGAAGTGCCGACCTCGGTGACTTCCCTTCACAGTGGTGTTCACCGCTCCCAAGAATTTTTTTATCACCCCATGCCGCAGGCGACGCACCTACAGTCCTCTATAGCACAGCCCACTACTGGATGCCCGGCCCAGATGCAAATGCCCTTGCATCTGCAGAGTAATGGGTCTCCACCTCAGATGGCCATCAACCACTACGGACATGTCTTCCCACCTCCCCTACAACAATTCCCGGGTTCTTCCCAACAACATGCTCAACATCTTTCGTCGCCTATCACTTCCAGGACAAACTGGGTGCCGTCATTACATGCCACTCCACCAGGTCCAACACCAGCCCCTGCTGCAACGTGCCCGTCAGCTCAGGTCATCCATTCAGAGCCGACAAAGAGACAGCCCATCACTTGGATGAACTCCGGTTCTATTGACGTTGACGCGATTCCGACCGCACCTTCGGGGAAGTTGAGCCCAGCGAAACGACGTGTTAAACCGATCTATGCTGTGTCTGCGCACTACGCTAAACAACTCGCCAGTTTGAACAAGAAGACGGGGACGGATTTGGGTAAACGGAAACGTGTGGATGGCGATAACCTGGAACGGAATGTCAAGCCTAAGAAGAGTCCAGAGCTGAACCAAGGAGGGGCCCCAGTAAGTGGTAACCTTTGTCTGCTCGCAGCTTCTCAGAACCACCTACAGATTCACGACAGTCTCACGTCGCCGAACTCGGTAGGGACATCTACTCCGTCTTTCGTGAAATGACTGAAATTTGCCTTAGGCTTCGCAGTCATTGGAAAGTCATTCTTCGTTGAACCAGTCTAAATTGCCAATCCAACGTTCTGGCCGAAAACAGGATGCCGGGATTCCATATGTTACGTCTCAGCCGTATGACGCGACAGCTTTTCAGGCTAGTACTCAAGCAGGCAAACCGATTACAGAAATACCCACGCTAGCCTCGGAACGCAGCGCACAAGTGTGTGCCTTGTCCCGTTCATACGGCGCTGTGGAGCTCGCACGCACTGGGCAAGGATCCTCTGATTCTCTCGTTGATGCCACCAGTGCTGAGGATTTGAATGACGATGGATACGACGGGCTATTCGGTGATATTGATGAGGGAAAGACGGAGGTGATTAGCCCCCCGTCTGCGAAGACGAGGGTAGAGCTATTCGACATCGTGGAGGACCCCCTTGAGGGGTATGTCAACATGGATAACCAGGTCGATTTCGAGTTCACGCTTCGGTGACATCCGCATGCTACAA
>QLPD01006114.1:0-30881 GCA_003314085.1 Hymenopellis raphanipes | reverse complement strand
ATTGATTGAGGCTTCTCTTAGGTATCTGCCAAATTTTGCCTGTTGACAATTTCTAACTAGGTGCTATGTAGGGATGATCCTGTATATCGTGAAGGTTTGTTCACATATCAGGATGTTACTGCGCAGACCCATAGCTTCTGCGCCGTCGTTCCACGGGGAGCAGGCTACGAGGGACATTCGGCAGCAATGAGTGCACGTGATCGAACAACATCTCTTTGTTGGTGGTCTTTCTCTCTTCCATTCATCACCACTCACGGCTTCGACAGTCGGTATTCCACTCATTTCCGCTCATCTCCCCGTCTCCGTTATATATATCTTTTTACGTGTTCCCAACAAACTTCCAAGAACGCGCCGCTCGATTTCTTTTGTCAGAAACCGAACGGGTTGGGAATGACTTTCGCGCCATGGATGTGCGATGTGCGTGTTCTCTGTTCATCTTGTGTGGCTACTCATTGTGAATTTAGGCTGCTGGCCCACCATGTACAAATGGAATGGACCAAACGGACGCAAACTACCAGGTTCTGCAACAAGGCCCGGACTGGTCAAGCCCTGTGTTAGTTAGCTCCACTGCAGTAGGTTTCCGTAATACTTTGCAAGACTGCAGTCTCTGATTGAAGGACCTAGTTGCCTTCTGCGCATTCCAGTTTTGGATATCCCCGCTCGATGCGGCATTATACTCATCACGATCCGTCACTTGAAACGTCGCCCATAAACGGAGGCCCGTACGCCCGACCTCTGTCATTTCCTACCAATATTCGGCCTGTCCAGTATCCTTACGCGCCGGTCGCGTCTGGATCCCGACGACCCGAAGTAACGACGTCGGTGCCTTTCCAGGCTTTCCTTCACAGTGGTGTTCACCGCTCCCAAGAATCTTTTTATTACCCCACTCCGCAGGCAACGCACCCCCAATTCTCTATACCGCAGTCTAATACTCGATGCCCGGCTCAGATGCAAATGATGTCTTTGCATATGCAGAGTAATGGGTCTCCACCTCAGATGATCATCAACCACTACGGACATGTCTTTCCACCTCCCCTACAACACTTCCCGGGTTCTGCCCAACAACATAGTCAACATCTTTTGTCGCCTATCACTTCCAGGACAAACTGGGTACCATCATCGCTACCTATGCCTGAAGCTCCATCCGGCCTACCAGCAACACTTGTTACAACGCGTCCGCCGGCTCAGGCCATCCATTCAGAGCCGACGGTGAAACAACCTATCACTTGGATGAACTCCGGTTCTATTGACATTGACGCGATTCCGACCGCACCTTCGGGGAAGTTGAGCCCAACGAAACGACGTGTCAAGCCAATCTATGCTGTGTCTGCGCATTACGCTAAACAACTCGCGAGTTTGACCAAGAAGGCGGAGACAGATTTGGGTAAACGGAAACGTGTGGATGGCGATAGCGCGGGACGGAATGTCAAGCCTAAGAAGAGTCCAGAGCTGAACCAAGGACCACCAGTAAGTGGTAATCTTTGTCGGTTCGCAGCCTCTCATATCCACCTACAGATTCACACCAGTCTCACGTCGCCAAACTCGGTAAGGACAGCTACCCTCTCTTTCGTGAAATGACTGAAATTCGCCGTAGGCTTCGCAGTCATTGGAACCTCGTTCTTCGTTGAATCAGTCTACACTGTCGGACCAATGCATTGGACGCAAACAAGATGCCGAGACTCTATATGTCACCTCCCAGCCGCATGACGCGACAGCTTTTCAGGCTAGTACTGAAGCAGGTCAATCGATTACCGAAGTATCCAAGCCAGCTTCGGAACGCGGCGCACAAGTACATGTCTTGTCCTATTCATACGCCGCCGTGGAGCGCGCGCGAACTGGGCAAGGATCCTCCAGTTCCCTCGTTGATGCTAGTACCAGCGCCGATGACTTCAACGACAAAGGATACGATGGGCTATTCAGCGATAATGATGAGGGACACTACGGAGGTGATCAGCCCCCGTCTGCGAAGATGAGGGTAGAGCTATTCGACATCGTGGAGGAGCCCCGTGAGGGGTATGTCGACATGGATAACCAGGTCGATTTCGAGTTCACGCTTCGGTGACATCCGCATGCTACAAGACTGCGATAGCGATCATCAGATTATGCTACTACATACTGTAAAGAAATATGCTATGTATCGATGTTCTATGGAGGCGCAGCTACACCGGATTATGTATGTTACAGTCCGTAGGAGATAAATTGATTACAGGGTGCGTGTATGACAATAAATTATAAAGCTACCTGCGCTCTTTCAAGTTCATAAACGTTATGTCTACCGTTGGAAGGCTGGTGTTCGATGGATCGGAAGTGGAGGGTGGGTCTGCCACAGTGAGGGCTGGGGCGGCTCATTCCCTGCATGAAGATGGGCGGTGAGTGCGCTTGCTGAAGTCCAACAAATATCAAAACCGCGCGTGAATAACCCATCTCCAGGCCATTTGCCGCGGTCTTCGCCTCGGAGAAAGCCCTTCTGAAAAGTAGCAGATCTCGTTCGGGATGTTTTAGGGTTATCATAAACCTCTGTCCAACGCAACACATCGAGCTCCAGGTTGGGTTCTCTCCCTTGCTTCTGCGCATTTTCTATCTCTTCCTCTATGTACAGCGTTCGCTCGCTTTCCAGGTCGCGTAGCACTGAGGCCCTATCTGTCGACCTTGGAAGAAAAAAACAAATCTCAATAAGATTTATTTTGCGTTGTTACATGAATCGACTTACAGGCTAAGATACTGTACTATTACGATCATAGGTTCGGTCGAAGGCAAATTTTTCATCAAAATTTAATTGAAAAAAATCAGATTAATCAAAAGAAAATTATTGGCGCAGGCCGTTTTTTTCAGCCGTGACCTGTGACCGAACCTATGATCGTAATAGTACAGTATCTCTGGTCTTTCAGGTCGTCCACTATCCATTTCAGCCAGTGAGCGGGGGCACGGGGAGTGATAGTTCGAACAAACTGCCTGATAAAGGCTTTGTAGATAGCGTCCTCCCAGGCTTTGTGCCTTCTGTTCCACCGAGTCCATTCGCATTGCATGTTCCACTGCTGCAAAGCAAAGAGGTATGCTTGCTCATCTTCGAGACTTCGATGCGCACTCATGGTACGGCCTTATTGTAGTGTATGGTGTGTTCAAGGGAGCTCTCATTGCCCTCAGTCCTATATAATGTCTTCGAACAATAATCACCCATGTTGTTGTTCGTGGCTTGTTATGGCATGGTGATGGGGCTTAACCAGCCTCAATAGGCGCTCTAAGTGTCCTCGTTTAACAAAAGGATCCGACGCGTTGAGCGATCAAGAGAGGTTGAACCGAGGTAATAGTCGTTTCCGATCTGTGGCGCAATTTGATTAGTAGTCCTGTATCTTGGTGGTACTTGCCGCGATTCACATGGAAGAGACCGTCTATCTGTAACATGATACTTGCTCATAAAACTCGCGTTGTCTTTCCCTTCTCTTGATGGAGAGATTGAGTGTAGTAATGTCGGTCATTGCGAACGACTCCAAAGAACTTAGCGAGCTACACCATATCACCAGGTTTTAGTCATTCCAGTACAGTATCTATCAGGACCCCCTTTGCTATGCCTTCTTCACCTTCAAGGTGGTAGTACTTCGCCCGTTCATTACCCGTTCCTCCGAGGAGTATGGTTGGAATCACTGCTTGTACAAATAATGATTCATCATCAGTACGTTCTCTTAACGACGTTACACTGTACATGACGTATAACTACTCGTAAACAGTCACACAGTATCTTTAGAGTCCGAGTCGGTTTCTACCACGAGAATCCAACGAAGCGGCGCCAAAATTTGCGGGAGCGAGTAGATGTCTACGGAATCTTTAGTACTTATCCGGCGTAAAAGAATAAAGAGGGAAACATACAAGTGCTGTACGACGCGGGCTGAGCCCATCATGATTTGGTTGGGCGGCGCCGATCTGACTGCCACAGTTTATCTTCCGCGCTACCAGTAATAGAGCTTTATCCAGGTCTTCAAAGGCATCGTATGTGAGCTTGACAGCCGCACGATGTGGGTGAATATGGTGGTGTGACTGTTCCTCATATACCTCTTTGAGATTTTCAGAGTGTAGGAATAGTCGCAGACCGCTCAGACACGACGCCCAGGTGTCCGGATGAACGAAGGAAGCCAAATGATCTAGCTCTCTGCGCCTCTCGATATCCGACAGAAGCAGGAGTTTCCCAAGTGCTAGAACGTTTGAGGAGGTCTGAACATACGGTTCCAGTAAAAGATAATCGGCAGGGTAAACTTCTCGCAAAATGCCCAGACCCTTGACAAAGGCAGCAGCCATGAAATGATAGAATAGCTCGCCTTGACGCGAGCTGCTGTAGTGCCCGTCTTGGTGAAATCGGACAGCGCTTGCAACGTCAAGCCATTCCCGCTGACAAAGTTGCACATAGAGCTTTGGCAGAAGTGTGCCACACTTCATAAGCACTGCCGCTTCCAATAGGTCCGCCGGTAAGGAGGGGTTCTTAGCGAGGCACGAATCATCGTTGAATGTAGCGGAAATCACTCTGGCGGCGATCGCTTCAGACATCCACACATGATAGGGCCCACGAAGATCTGGGTCAAGGATAACCGTTCGGAAGAAGGCCTGCAAAAGCCTTGCACGATCACGCAAAGACAGCGACCCAGTGATTTCGAAACCGTCAGAGCTGATAACGCTTCTCAAAGCAAAGAAGGTAGCTTGAAGGACGTCAGTGTGACTCTGAAGGGGTACGCCATCGACATCGTCGACACCAACGCTCTGCCGAATGCAAGAAATAACATGTCCTACGGTAGAGTCATCTGCATCACTGGGCTCCTCCGATGAGAAACTTGTCTGCTGGATGTGAGGGGTCTGGATAAGCGCAAGGCGTAATCGAGTATCACTGGGGACATCCACCACGGGCGATTCTCTTCGGCTGAGTGCCCGACGATGCGATAACAAGTCAGACTCTCCTTGATCGTACTGATGATATGTCACATAGTACATCAGCGCGGAAAGAGATGGGCACATAAACTTTGTGATTGCATCATCAAGTCGCATAGGCATAGTGCTCTGAGCTGAATCGCGGGTGTCCATGAGTTTCAAAGAGAGGCCGTCATAGCCCCGGTGACCAGGCGTGTAACGTGTCGTACAGAGAGGCAATTCGCAGAGGTCACCCTTCAAGCCGCGACGTTTCGTACAAGCAGAGTAAGTATGGCGCTCCAGGAGCAGACTGACGAAAGAGTTCCATACAAGGGAACCCTCCTTTCCAATATCCAACCAATCTGTACCAGCACGTAGTGCATTACGAAGGAGCTGGGCCCAAACGACGACGTCAAACTCCGCAGACGGATTGACGATCTCCTTCTGGAGAAACTGGCATGCGAAAGACGGTCCTGGTTCACAGATGTTTAGAAGGATGGGTATGAAGTCGCGGTCTTGCCGGAATGCGGGCGGATTCCAGCTAATGAATTGCTCAGGGTAGAGACGAAGTAGGGCTTTCACGAGACGCTCATACGCAGAGCGCTGGCCATACTGGGAATACTGCGAGGATTGCAGTGCAGAGTTGATAGCGGCCCCGATATTATGAGCATGAAGTGCTTCCTTTATCGCGTGAACGCTTCGGAGGGGAATATTACCGAGTGCTTGTAGCACAAGAGTTTGAACGGAGGTATTAGATGAGATACCGTACAACCACGCGGCCGCATTGACGTCGATGTCTTGAGTACGCTGCTCAACAAGTTGCTTCTCGGCCTCATCGAGTGAGGAAGGATTTTTCCCTTCCAGAGGTAATCCTCTCGATGAGACAGAAAAACCGGAGAGCTGCAACAATGGATGCAGTATGGAAGTAAAATTCTGTTGGGTAATTCGACGGAGCAGAGGAAACGAGTATTGCGTTAACGGAGTCTTGTATGGACAAGCGGCGTTGTAGACGGGGAGGATATTTGTAATAGTGTATGTGGCTATGCCGACGATACACGACGTGGCGATAGCGATACCCGTGTGTAGCGACAACACCAAAGTGACAAGCCCCGCAAAGAAGAGGCCGAGAGCAGTGTGCATAAGCACTGGGAGGAGGCCGATGATAAGAGGAACCTGCCATGTCTGCAAGTTCATGTATCGGAATTGGCGGATGCGACAACGTTCGCGGGGTGTGCCCAGATTGACTGAGGCCACGTACTGGTGAATCCATTGTTTCGTGACGACAGCGACGAGCGCAGTCGTGAGACTGATAGCCAAGCTCACGAACCAGAGGCCATTGACCCAAGTCGCTGTCCTGGTGGGGTGGAAAATAGATGCAGGGGAGTCTTTGAAACGCGGGATGGTATCGGTGGATTGCTTATTGTTGAGAGCACGAACGAGGTCGCACAGCTCATAGAGTAGGTCTACAGCAACGTCGTTGGGGTCGACCTCGAGCTTTTGGAAAGTCTGGGTCAAGAATGTGGAGACAACGGCGGAGAACAATCCGGCCTTAGTACTAGGTTAGCTACGGTGGCAATACCGGGACGTGTAGGAAACCTACAAAAACGAGCAGGACATCAAGGGCATCCGTCCAGTCGGCGACCTTGTCAGCGTCAACTTTCGCGCTCTCTTCCAAGAACGCCTTCCACAATCTAGCGTAGGGGCCCATTTCCTGATACGGGGGATCCTCTGGGTACTTATGCTCGTAGTTGAAAGGGTCGTTAACTGTTTTGAATCAATCTCTTGATTTTCAGCCGTAATAAGCGCAAATGCTTACCTTGATGCAATCGCGTAGTATTCGCGTGTTTCTTAACACCAAAGAAAGGGCGCCTCTTCTTTCCAAGATGCCGAGGACAAGGAACAACTTCGACGTCGGTTTCCTCATCCATGCTGTGCTCGTGGTCGCAGTACTGAGTATCTGCGTTGGACGTATGAGCTTCTTGAAAGCCTTCCGCCGCTGCGGTGGGAAGCGTTTGTGGATCGGGCGGCCATGCGCCTGGGGGAGGGACAGTTAGGTCAGGTGGACGACGCTCATTCAGGCGTGGCGCATGGGGTGTAGAAGACATGATCAAGACTAAGAATCCGAGTGAAGCAGCACGGTATTAAAAGAGGTATCTGGTCCCTGTGATCATCACCATCATTACGGCTGTGGATACGCCTTCTTCCTGCTACTGAATAAGCATACACTTCAAGGCGGTACATATAGAGAACAAACACCGGGACCGCTCGAGCCTGGTAAAGGCTTGGTACATTCGGTCTGATTTACCGTATGTGATAAGTACAAGGAAGTACTTTTTGGGACTCGTTGTTCAGCCAAGGCTGAAGTTAACGCTAAAATTAATCAAGGGAATATTGGTACACATGCCGCACAGCACTGACAGGAAAATTCACCGTTCTGGGTGAGGTCGGCAAGTCGTAGTGCAATAGCAGGGGTATTTTCTTCCCACGATTTCCTTTGCCATCAACATGCACCCACGCGATCTGATGATGATCACAGCTGCCCTTCGACATTGCCTGAAGGGGGAGCGGTGGACACGGCGGTGTGGCCCTTTAATGGCGCCACTATCAAATTGAGCTGCCCTTGGGATTGCAGCAAACTATGAACCCCACAATCGCGACTGCGGCTGCGAAAGAACCTCCAACCAATTGTTACCTCGACTATGGTTTGGAGAACTCGTTGGAGGACCAGAAAGACATACCGAAGCCGATCCGAGACAAACGCGTGGCGCGTCAGTCGCGGTCCGCTATCAGAATTACTTGCTTTCGCACCACGAACACGCTCCAAGCACACGTTGAGTTCCAATAATCCTCGGTGAAACGCGCTTTCCTGTAAACGTCGTCTGACTTTGGAAACCTCCAAGTAGGAACTAAATCTATTGGTGTCTCAACGGGCTTACCTCTCGGTGTGACTGACAATGCTGACATCATGAGCGCATATTCATATTTGCAGGGAAACATCGGCTTGTCCTAGCGAGGCGTGCCCATATATACATTGCTGCGGACATTCTTCTACTGGTTCATATGAGTTTTCATATGTTGCAAACCTATACCAGCACGATTCATCTTTTTTCGATGCATTACGCGTCGACGCGGCGCGTTTAGGGGCAGTCCGTTCCTTCGGCCGAGGCCTGACTCATTCCACATGTTGAGGTTATAAGTTAACCCGGAGCAGATGATATCTGCTCTTAACGTCGACCTGCACCGTTACAACTCGTTGAACAGGACCCAAGTTCGACGCAGAACTGGCACAATTGACTAGAATGTCATCTCCTACTTCAGAAAAGCCTACTCTGGGCATGCGCTGGAAATCATGGGGCGTAAAATGGAGGTCGTCCTACTGGTTTGTCACTTTCGTAGTGTGGTTGGGTTCGTACACTATCACTCCTACGGAATCAAGAACTTAATCAAGTCCTGCCTACCAGGTGTTCTTACGGATCTCGTCGTCTATACTATTATCGTTCCAGTGATTCCCTTTGAACTGGAAAGCCTTGGCTACTCTGACGTTTCAACACTAACTGGATGGCTCCTCTTCGCTTATGTGTGTTCACTTTTCGTCGTATCACGACAAGCTGCTAACCTCTGCCTCTACAGTCCGCCGGCCTTGCGCTATGTATGTGTTATCAGCTTCTCGAACCCGCCAACTCATAACTAACCTCTCTTCAGCGACCGTCTTCGTCTCGATGTTCGCAGAGACTTATAAATCTCGGCAGATTCCCCTCCTAGTAGGAAATACGATACTCATTGGGTCCCAAATCATGTTCATGGAGGCGCCCGTTTATTGGGTGATGTGCTTGGCTCGCGCCCTGCAGGGAATCGGGTCGACTATGGTCTGGGTAGTCGGACTCGCGTTGATGTAAGTCGTCCTATAGGATTACAGTAATTTATACGACTTCGCTAAAATTTCACTAGTTGCGATGTAACCCCCGAGGCTCTCGTTGGACGTCAGTCTATTCATACGACAGACGAAGTCTGTTATACTGATTTATCTACAGGTCAGCTTGGTTTCGCACTGTCAGGACTTACCGTCGGGTTTGTAATATTTTGCATCATCAGTGACCACAAAAATTTACCATAGTCATCATTTAGGACGCTCATGGGTCCACCTCTCGGCGGTGCTTTGTACTCCCATCTGGGATTCCGAGCTCCTTTTGTCCTAGGCATCATCTTTGCGTTTGTTGATTTGATCGGCCGAATCCTCATCGTCGAGAAATCGCCTGACCCCGCCGCGACTGTCATAAGTTCTCCGGACGAGGAAAAGGCCGACACCCCTACCGAAGGAGATGCGGTCGACCCAGCTCAACCAAGCGAAAGTGCTGTCGCACCGAAAGCCTCACCCAACTTTGGCCGTGTGCTAATCACACTTTCCAAGTCTCCCAGAGCGCTTGTTGCTGGCTTCATTGGGATAGCATATGGGTACGTCGTACATATCTGCTTCCGTTGGTTACGCCTTCTGACCACTGTGCAGCTTGATGGCGGGTCTACAGGATACGATTCTTTCTTTGCGTCTGAACGATGTGTGGGGTCTTGGCTCCTCAAAGATCGGACTCGTTATGCTTGCTGCTGTTATCCCGACGATATTCGGCGAGTACTTCCTGGTTTTCCCCATATTGGAGCCCTGATCCTACGATATCCAAGCACCCCCAATCTTCGGCTGGCTCTCTGACCGCCAAGGAACCGCATTGATCATGCTAGTAGGTATCCTCATGACCGTCCCGTGGTGCGGTGCAATGATCGTGGAAGGCCCTTTGGGTCTCTTCATCGCGGCGTACGCTCTTCAAAGTTCGTATGTTTACCTTGATTCCCGCTGCCATGCTAAGTTCTTCGCCGTAGGTTTCTTCATGTCGAGTGTCGTCTCTCCTCTGTGCGCCGAGCTGGCCGCAGTGGGTAGAAGTATAGAGGGCATTGGCTGTAAGCTCTAAAACAACCTGCTAATCATGATTTAACGTGTTACTAGACGCTCATGTACACGGTATTTTCAATTTCTCCTTCGGTGTCGGCGCTACTAGTATGTAGTTCCTCATTCATCTCTGTTCTTTCTCTAACATAGACTTCAGTCGGGCCCATTGTTGGCGGTCAATTCTATGATCACCTTTCTCGGGGATTCATGCTGGCCTATGTCTTCTTGATGGCTGTTCTCGGCTGTGGGGCGGTCTTGACATTTTTCTACTCCGGAGATGTCTCTATTGCTTTCAAGATCTATCACCGAAACGCCATTAAATTACAGCAACAAGGAAACGTGGCGTAAACGTGTCAGTGTTTACATGGAGCGTATAGAGTAAAATTACTTCCCCATAATCACAGTATCCCTGCTCCCTCGTTCAGTTCTCTCGTGTTTTGGCCTAGAATACGCCGTCCTCGGTGTAACCTGAGATCTGTCGAGTTGAGAACCAGTAGCCGTACGTGCAGGTATGAGATAGCCTGGACGAAGGAGAAAGCTCGGCGGCGCGGTATCGTGGTTTACTCTGAGCTACTGATGATCGTCGGGCACAATGGGCACGAATGAATACGAGAGTGTACAAATGTCGTGATACTACACACGTGGACTCTGGCAGAATGTCGGCGTTTGGAAAAGTTGAATGGTATTCCATGACGCATGGATCTGTACGTGGTTTACCTCTTTTGCTACTCACTTCTCGCTTGATATGTCCGTCCATCTCCAGGGACTCTTTCCTTCGCACTGCAGCGTGGCCTTCAGGACCCCTATCCTTTCCTCGTGGCCGGGTAAATATCGGAGGATCGGCTCGCAGATGCGTTATCTACTTGAACACCTCAATCTCCGGAACCTGCATCCGTTTTCACCGTATCCACCACGCCCACCGTCATGTCGTTTCGTATTCTGGTGGCCTCGTATTCGAACAGTATCTATACGCTCGAATTCAACCCCGTCGCCCGCTCTCTAGTTCGCATTGCGTCTATTGAAGTGGGCCATCATCCTTCATGGATTACGTTCCACCCCAAAGATCGCTCCTTGGTCTTCACTGGTCTCGAACAGGCCGATGGAAAGATTCTAGCGCTGAAATATAATTCACAAGGTCAAGGCAGAGTCGTCGCAGAGGCTCCTAGTGGCGGAGCTGATCCATGTTCTCTCCATGCCACAAATGATGAGTTGCTGATTGCCAATGTCGGTGAATCTGCAGGCCGTATCATATCTATGTCGCTCATACTTTTTTTAGTATTCTTCCGGTCGTGTTTCTGTCCTCCCGATTTCAGTCGAGGCTCCGTATATTCTTAGCCAACGTCCTGTAACTACCCAACTCTCCGGAGCTGGTCCCAGACTAGACAGGCAGACTGCGCCGCATCCCCACCACGTATATCCCCAAGGGAACGGAATTCTTGTCCCAGATCTCGGTGGTGATCGCGTATACACCTTTGAGAAGAAGGCTGACGCCTGGAAGCCCACCGAAAGCCTTAAATACGAAGCAGGCAGCGGTCCGCGACACGTTGCGCATTACGGTTAGTTCTATCCCATAACACTTCCGCCGAAGCCTTATTTTTTTGCAGGTGGCGTTCTGTACACCCTACTAGAACTCTCGAGCAGCCTGTCTGCCCACCGGTCCGGTGTCCTTATCAACACCGTTCCAACCATGTCAAATCCGCCGCCGCTTCCTCACGACATGCTCGCGGCGGAAATCTTGATACCCAGCGTTAATCCCAGCTTCCCTCGACCGTTTATTTATGTCTCCAACCGCAATGACCCGTCGCCCGATGGCGATTTCATTTCGATTTTTGCTATTGAAGAGAATGGTGCTGCGAAGCTGGTGAAGGAGGTGCGATCTGGACTGAAGCATGCTAGAGGAATGCTGTTTGGTGGTCCAGATGACAAGTGGCTGGTTGCTGGAGGGGTGCTTGGAGGAGGTGTCAAGGTCTTTCAACGAACGGATGGCGGACAAGGTCTGGAGGAGGTAGCGTCAAGTACGGAAGCTACAGATTCTCCCACAGGCTTTCTATGGATGTGAAGATATCTTCTGTTTGCTCTGAGGTCGAAGTTGTTGGTGTATAGCAAATTAAATTCAAAGCGTTATGTCGTAAGTTAAGAAGTCCAAGTAATTAGTCCGTCGAATAACATGATAGTTCAAAACCCTCAAAGCAAGATATGCGACGAATTTAACAGGTCCAGGAGCCCTAGTAGACGCCTCGATTAGAAGCACGCTACAAAATCATAGAAGGAGAGGACATACATCGTTGGAACCAGGCTGGCCGACGCTCTGGTAGGGATTCGTTCCAAGACATTCAGCAAGAGTTACGAGTTTGTAACCGGCAGCCTGGAGTTGGTCGATGGCATTCGGGATAACATCATACGCGGTCGAAGCTAGTGCCGCAGCATTAGCCCAAAATCAGACGGAGTAATAGGCGTAAACTTACAGTACACTTCATGATTCAAGGCGAGAATGCTAGAGGGGTGTTGGTTGATCTTGTCCGTGTACGCCTGTTTGCTCTGTTCAGCACTCGAGCCCGTGCTGTCACCCGAGCTGTTGTTGTCGATGATGAGCCAAAGGACGAGGCAGAAAAAGCCATGTAAAACCCTTACTCAAAGTCCCAAATGACAACGTCCTGACCGCGCTGAGACGCGGCTGCGACCACCTGGTCGTTGAAGCTGCCGTATGCTACAATGAATTATGAGTCGATAAAAGGATATGGTCAAGTGCACACGAACGAGGTCTCATGTACGCTGGTGTGACGCCGACGATCCTCTGCAAGGCCTCTAGAATGAATTTATGAGAAGCGCGTCTCGGCTGTGAGAAAGTATCACGTACGCTCCACACGCCACATCTCATCGTGAACTGGTCATCATCGGTGAGCTGCATACCGCCAAGACTGTGGGTCGCACGTACTTCGATCCCAAGACAGCGTAGCGAGATTGGCGTGACTCCATGTATGCGACGCGACCTGGTGGCCATTGTTGTACGCGTACTTCACGCGATCCTGCGAGTCAGAGTCGTAGATGCAACGATCTGTATCACCCGTACAGTCAGTCCAGATCACGAAGAGCGGGATTAGACATACAATTGTTGCCATCTATGATATGTCATTAGCCGTCAATCAATACTTGCGCCACAACGGGTTTACATACTGAAGAAGAAAGTGGCCTTGGCGTTCTTGCTATTAAGGGTATTGACAATATCGTATCTGCGAAAGACGTGAGCAGAAAGCCGAAGATGAACGCGCGAGGAACCAACATGTAGTTATACGGGCCATCGTCCTGGAAGTTCATTAGATACACACGCGAAAACAATCCAAGAGAACTCACGAATGTAATGGCAGCAGTGTTCGGCTGCGTGCAGCTGTAGATGACCTGACCAGCCCTCTTGAACGACTGCGGCGCAGCAGACGCGAAGGCGGCCAAGCAGACAGTGAGCACAGCAGAAGCGAACATGATACCGACACAAAAGAGCGGGCGAAGGATCGACAGAAAAAGAGCGTGGTTATAAAGGACAAACGAGGGCGTTTCAGATTCTCCTTGGAGGCCGCTATGGGTTTAAATTTAATGCAATACGGAAGGTTGGAGGGCGCTAATTAATGACATAACGGTATTTCATGCTTTCGGTCATGGGAAAGCGGAAAAAGTGCATAAATCACTGCGTGTTGTCACGAATTCGCTGGGGTTCCTTGAACTTCGAACCGGCAGATCACATTTCAAATCGAGCAAGCAGCCTTCGAATCAACGTGGCGAGTTTCTTCTCAATGCTGTTGTTCGTGATGCTGGACAGATATTAGTATCTGGCGGCCCAGTGTCAGCATCACAGCGCGAGGACGCTATGCAAACGTCTGGCAAACGTTCAAGGTAAATTGCTTCACTGTGGTTCCATGGTTACTCCTTCCGCTCTCGGGCCTCATTAACCGGTCGGAGGCTGGGCGGTGGACAATCTTCACCGTAAAACAAAATCGATGACACTTGAAGCTTGAAGGAAAGGAGGCACCCCAGATGCTCAACCAAAACATCGATGCTATGCAAGGCTATACAAGTCTGATGAAAGACGTAGTAGGTAGTGCTACAAGTTGGATCCACGCAATAACTTACACAACTATTAGGCTAGAGATGCGTCATCTCGGATACATTAGTCAAATATGTCCCCCAATCCTCCAGCCTAAACAAAAAGAAACTAATCAGCCACGTTCGCGCCGCGGAAGTAGAAAGGACACCCACTCAAACCCACTTGGAGCACTAGACCACATGGAAATCGTGTCATTCATCTGCATCATCGGGGGCGCGACCGGCGCACGAACCCCGCTCATACCCATAGCATCACCGTATTCGTAGGAAGAACCAGAGAACCCCGTATTGGTAGTAGAGGGCATGCCGAAAAACGGTGCGTTCATGAACAAGAACTCTTGCTGCTGTTGCTGAGGTGCAGGGGGTTGCTGTATCGGGGGTTGCTGCATCGGCGCAGATATGTTCCCGAACCAACTAGTCTGGTCAGAAGCCCCGAGAGGTTGTTGCTGCTGAGACTGACACGCGAGATGCGGGTGACTAGTGAACGTAAACTGTCCATGGAGGGGCATTCGGCCTAGCTCGTTGCTGTACATCGGGAGCGCAAAGGACTGCGGCGACGGTTGAGTTGAGGCAAGAGGGTTGGTATTGGGTAACGTCGGTGGGACGATCGGCGGTGGTTGGTCGCTCGCAGTCGGAAGCGAGTTAGACTTTCGTGGTACCTTCATCTCCTGCCGCGAAGCAACTCGGCGTGTTCCAGCCATCGTCCTTGGCATGGTCTTATCGGCCATGGATACACCGGACTCGGGAGGACTCTCAGACGCGGCAATGGGACTATCTGAATCTCGATCCCGTTTGTTGTTCGGCCCGGGACTCGGTTTGGGCAAGGGCAGATCACCAACCGAGGCCAGCTCGTACAAGATATCCCTAAAGTTCGTGAGTATCACATCAAAGCCGACGTCCACGTAGTACGTACCATAGCCGTCCAGCAATATGCCATCTTGCAAAACTCCATATCAGAGCCGCAGGCATAGGGACAAGAGTATCCATACCTAGTCTCCATATTGCGAAGCATCTTCATACACTTGTGCACATCGGCCATCTCTTTATGTGGATCTATGGAAAGGCCAGAGCGCTTGCCACCCCATATGTTGAACAGTAGTACTATGCCCGCTGTAAATGCCGATATCTAGATTCAATTAGATGATTACAACGCGTAAAGAAGCGAAGTACTGACCCCGATGGATGGTATGACGAAGGATCTTTTGGACTGGATGTCGATAACGTGGGAACAGGACCGGGCCGCGTTTGTGCAAATGGCCAGAGACGGGAAAGAAAGTGGGGAAGGGTTCGTTGGTGTCGGAATGAAAGGGCGATGAATAAGAATCTGTAGATGATAATATGAGATGTATAAATGTGCAGATTGATTGAAGAAAAGTGTGTTTTCGCGATTGGGGTCCCAGCGTACTAGAGAGGAATTAACAAAAGCCGCAATTTCTCAAAAATAAAGCTGGCTCACGATGATCTGGGATCGCGTCTATCCATCGGTTCAACGCAGAGTCAAGTTCAGCAACGATTGTTTGCTCCCATTGCTGACCGACAAAGCCAAGTAGTATTTTTGACTTGTTGAGCGAATACTGAGAGATGCAAATTAGCAGGGCGACAGAACCACATCTTTCACGGACGTACTACGGTCCGTAGGCAAAACGACAGTAGCTGATTTAGGCGCAGGAATGTGTTGAAGTACACAATGTAAGATGGCTTGCCCGGCGGTTGCTTGAACGCCTGCTCCGGATCAGGATGGTCCCAATACTCGTCGTCACATTCAACAGGAAAATCGATATCGATACTAAACGAAGTCAAGGGGGTCAAAGGATGCACGTCAATTAGATGAACTCGCGTACTCCTCGTCCAAGATAGCGCAAGGCCGACCAAGAGTAGCGCTGCTTGCACGGTCCATGATGACCAAGATCCTAACAACGGTAAGTACAAAGTCGATTCATAATGGAAAATCTCGGACCAGAAGGCGCGTTTCCATAGCTCGCTCTCAACGGTGTTTGACGCCGAATCTCCCTTCCGTCGATGAGCGCCCACATCTTGGGCTAATCGGATACCCACTCCGACCATGGTCCAGGATGCCTGGGGCGCGGAGGAGCCAGCCAGGAATTCAGTGCACAACTGGATCTATAATTAGTCTCTTGTGCGCAGAGCAATTGGTGAAGATACGGACCACATAGACCTGCAAGTCGTACAATGTAGGCGGCATCAATACCGACTTGCGGATGAGTTGCACTTGATTAAACCATTTCCAGCCACTCGAGTTTCGCGACTCCTCGCCGTCAAGCAAAACACGGTCGTCGTCCGAGTAACGGGAGGCACATGCACACACGAGGAGAATCACAGCGGCGAACATGTCATCCTTGTGGTGTAAACCCTCGGACATAGATCTCTCGAAGGTCGGTCTGTGAAGTAAAGGGAAAAAAATGTTCACATTCCGGAAGTAGAGGTCTACGAGCGAGGTTATGAGGTCTTCCTCCGGAAAAGTGTACGATGGAAATGAGGCCTCGATGATGCCATCGCGATTTTCCCACTGAAACATCGTCAGAAACGAATTGTGTTAGGAGGAACCGCGACAAACAGAAGGCAACGACCAGAATTCCGGACGGTTGGGGCAAAATCGAGAATCAGAAGGATCTCCGGTATAACTATTCCTGAGATCCAACGCGGTCTTGACCAACTGCGCGCCACTAGATTTGCCGAAGAATCTGTATCCATTGCCATCCGTTGAGACTTTGTGCATGTTCAAGTTGTCGACCAAAGTGAGATGCTGGAATTCGTCCTCCAACAGTTTTTCCTCGGCTGAGTTGTACTTGTAGTTCCCGTGTGCTCGCTGACGGGAAGAAACACATTGGTCTGATGTCAGCGCGGTGACGGAGCGCATGACGTCCGGGATATTGTTATTGTTTGGAGGCTCTATCGCCCAGGTGTCCTTGCAAAATTTACTGAATCTGCTGCCAAGTTCCTTGGTAAAATCCGCGTCTGGCATTAGCTGAACTGCGGTAAGTTATGAACGGCATTAACGACGGACAATCGCGCACCCGCTGCAGGAGCTGGTCCATCTTCTCAATCCTATTCTCCAGACTCTCGACGTACCTATATCATGTTCAGTCGCTAACTTTGAACGTAGAATAGAAGGCTCACCCTTTCGGAGGACCGCGTTTCTGTAGGTATGGTGCTGAATATTATTAAGACGTCGATCGGTTTAGTGGTGAGCTTACCTTTGCCGCCTCAACATACGTGCAGTCAAAGTTGTATGCAACGCAATTCGAACATCTGTTCCCCGGTGTGTGGACGCCGTCGCCTGTGGCAATTGAGTCTCCTCAGTAATCACCTAGGTCAGACACTTACACCGAACTGCGTTATTGGTAAGCTACGTGCGCTTGTGTAGAAGTAAAAAATACTTACTCTTCTTGCGACGACAGACATCGCACGCCCGCTGGATTCTTCTCTTCTTGTTGTGGCTCTCGTCATTATCCTCTTCGTTGGACGACATGGTGGTACAAAACGGGAAGTGATTACTAACCCCTATGATATCTCCATGCTGCGGCATCACGGGACGCGCGTCTTTCCGGCTCCTTCGGCTTGGCGTGGTGCCTGAACTTTTATGGTTCTTCGCGTCGTGACCCGATGATTCGAAAGCTTTTACATTGAAAACAGTAAGTGAATGAGGCATTCCTAGAACTTTTCCGAACATATCAGAAATTAGGGCATGTTAAAGAAATGAAGCGTGTCTGAAGGACCCCGCGGGACTGGGGCTCGTACAAATTCTTATCAGACCTGTGGCGTACAGATACTTGCCTTGAATTTCCGCCAGTCCTCGGCTCATCGATGTTTGTACATCCGCGGACTACTCTGCGACGAACTTAATAAATGCCGGCAAATTCTTAGCGTGTGGAAGGAGGTACAACCTCGTTTAAAATATCGTCTGGGGGCTACGACTGTCACCTCAGCCTAGATGTACGCGTCAGTCCAAAGCATGTTCGCCAATAGAAAACTTTGACCTTTAAAAGTCGATTGACAAGTGAACCCTTACTAAGTAGCTCATCCTCGGCGATCCAGTCATATCGCGAGGATGAATGCAACAGACTTGTGGCGTAGATTAGCGGGTACCCTTACCACAAGTGCCGACGATTTAGCGTACCCTTCGAGCGCAATAACAGGTGCATCTACAACCAGAAGAGATGCCTGGTTTTAGAACACTGATCATCGGCCGAAAACAAGTTTACACTGGGCGACCACATAAGCTATACAAGAAAAAAAAGTCGGGGAGAGACGAGCCCGTCCAAGGACCGCTTGCGCCTTCTGTAAACAGAAACCTTGATCATCTGTCCACATAGACTATCCCTGCACTGCCTGTATTGACATGCAATCTTGGATTTTGACGTTTTGAATCGCCTTTGTCAAGAGCCCTGATAACCAGCGATAAACAAGGCAAGGTTTCGACTAATCCAGGATTCTTGAGATGCTCCAGATTCATGCACACTGTCAGCGGGTCGCACAAGAAGAAATATTCATTCCGGCGAGAGAGTGATGTTACAGCACGACATATCCTCCCCGGCGTCGGCCTACACTGCTGGGATGTCGCGGTACTGGAACAAGCCGCCCACGGACCTCTACCATGGGCGTGAAGGTTTTGACACTGACGACGCGCATCAGCTGCATAGCATGGCGAACCAACGGAGGCCACTTACGACGACGTCCCAGGATTAAGCGGCGACCCATGCTGCACTGCCGCGCGCCTGCTGCCTCTTTGCGGCTTCTTATCCCGTTCAAGGTCAGGAAAGAGGTGTGGTGATATGTGGTAGAGGAGTGCTTTCGTCCCAGCTTTGCTTCTTTCTCTCCTGCCCATGAAAAAGAGGTGGTGGTGGTGGTCCGGACCAGACAAAGCTCGAGCCCCGCCGCGGAGCGGGTATGATTACACTCCACGGCAATTAATTAGTGTTCTTCGATCAAACCAGCCGACATTTGGAGCGGTTTCACGTAAGGCATGAGCCAGCCGCAACAGAAACAAGAAACGTTCCACAGTGGCAAGACATTGCGCGAAAACAAATGAAGTAGTGTCAAACGCGTCGGCGCGTTTGGATCGAGCTGCATTACAGGCACGCGCCCTTCACAATATCGGAACATGGGAGTTGGAGCCAAGCCTTAATCGCGTTGTCCCTGTCCCGGCTCATTCGGCCCGAACTCGTGTCGTCAGCGTCTTGTGGCGTACTTTCCTCCGCGTAAACGGTAACATACAGATGTAGAATTCAACGAGTAATACGCGTCTTTCGAATATACTCCTTATCAACAGGGGCCAAAGTGCTCTCAAACCGTTCAAAGACGTGGATAGCGTCTGAGAACTGCTGGTCAATGATTCCTTTCTTCATCTCGCTGCGGGGCACAATGCTGCAGTTGAACGGACGAGGAGAGCACGTCATGCCCTGTTAATTATTGATATCCGCAAGATAAACTCAGCTGAAAGGACGTACAGAAAGGTAGTTCTCCATATCGTAGGGAGTCCCTTCACACTCGACTGCAGGCGCGAAATTGAATGCCCAGATCAAATTCATCGCATTGATGGCCTAGTGTCATAATGCCAATCAACAATCCTTTAGTTTCCGAAAAGCTTACAATCGAATTGTTCGCCAAAACTTGCCCAGGACATATCCTCTGAAAAAGTCGTCAGTACGAATCCGTTGACGTGCGACATCTTCACGAACACGTCCGCTTCCAAAATGAAAGTTGTTCCGGAAATCCGCGTTGTCGAATCCGTCTTTTGTTCCAAGATGGGACTTGATATATCTGTCTGGGTTAAATGTCTCCGGCTCGTCGAAGGCCGCTGGGAAAGCTTTAGGGTAGGTACAAGATGTATAAGAGAGCAGTCGTACTCGGATCATGATAGATGCCTCCTACAACCAGGACAGCAGTCAGTGCGACGTTGTACGTAGTGAGAAAAGTGACTGACAAGCATTCAGGAAGATCGTCGTACCCTGCGGTATAACGTATCCTCGGTACTGAAGAAGCATCAGGCTTGTCATGATAGCGATGGCAAACGCACTTCTTGGGCCACGGTAGACGCATAAGGAATAGCTAATGGAGCTGCAGGTCGTGTCCGATGTACCTGAATGATGATTCGTGAGGTGGTATCCATCGAAGAATGATGCCACGTACTTCTTGAACGAAAGCCTGAAGGTAAGGAAGGTTCTCATAGTCAGCAAGTGTCGGCGTTCGATCAAGTCCGACAATGCCGTCAATTTCTTGCTGGGCTCTACGCTGAGCATCCGGATAGCTGACCAGTGCGAGAACAAAGGACTCCAGAAAGATTGCGGTCGTGCCGGAACCCGCCTCTACGAGAACCCCGGACAGATATCTATCAGATGGGTTAGGCGATATGACGACTTGAGAACCAACGACCAACGCGATTTGATCACGAGTCAGCTGAAGCTTGTCTTTTTGCTGTATCAGCTCCTCCAGGTAACAGTTGTTCCCCTCCCCTTGTCTCGGCCGTTCCTCGCACTCTTGCACAGAGGCAAAGAACAGCTGGCGCTGCATCTTCCTCAATTTCCTCGCTTCCTTCTTCCAAGGCGCCAGGAACTCTGGCAGATACTTCAAAATGGGAAACATGTCGATTGGTGGGTGGGTTCCTGGCATGAGATACGTATCCCAGCGCTCAACATATTCGAAGAACAGTTTCGCGTGTTCGCTCTCGAACCTAGGAGAGCGTTTCCCGACGACGACTGAGGATATAACAGAGTTGGCGTATCGTCGGATGTGATTGTGGAAAGACTAGGAGGGGAAATATTAACGATAAATCAGGCAGCTTAACACTGACCTTTGGTCGTTTCAATAAATCATACATGAGTTGCGTCGCCTCCGCTTGTTGGATGGGGATATTGCGCGCTGTCGCTTGTTGGGCCAACAACGTGTTCGCGCCTTTCCGTAGAATGCGCCAACAGGCATCTGATCCGAGTTTGATAGCTATCCTCATAAACGTGGAGGAGATGACGAACCACTGCTGGCGAGAGCAAAGTGCAAACCATCCGACACCAGGTGCACCAGATAGCTTTCTGGGCGGCCCATGTTATACAGTGAGCTCCGTTGATCCAAAAGCTCTTTCACTATAGTAGCGCTCGAAAGCACAATCACTGTCCCGGAACCCAGTTTCAGCTGAGTTTTCTTTCAGAGGGGCCTTGAGCTTTGATAGACTGAACGTCACGTACAGAGTATATGCCTCCATACTTCGCAGCCCATTTGCTCAGTCTGTGTTTCGGTTAAAAGCAAACCACGCTCATCTCGTTGAGACTTACTTGAGATAAGGATACTCCCTAGGAAAGGTGAGAAGGTTTCCCAGTACGGGCACGGTTGGCGGTCCAGGGGGCAAACCATTTTCGCGAGAGCCAACTTTTAGTAGACGCAGAATCAAATAGATAGTAGCTGTGGCGAGGAGAGTGTATACATGGTGCTCCGTCATGGTCACAGGAAAAGACGAGTTACGAATTTGGCGACTTCTTTTCCTTTTATACGTTCGAGAACCTGACGGGGATAAGCGTGCCCACCGACAACGTAAGACTGGACATAGATACTCGCTCCACCTATTGAATACCCTTCGACGAACACAAAGCCACTAAGCAGGTTCATCAAGAGACCCGAACGTCGGCAAACAATAGCTGATCGGCATGGTATGTATCCAACGAAGGCAGAGCAATTGGGGACGGCGGCGTCGATGCGACGACATGATGGTACCAGTGATGGAAGGACGTGGTTGGCTGTATTCCTGATTGAAAGAGTGCGTAATATCACCGCGCCTTGTTATCGAGGTAAATCAATAGAGCACAAAGAAACTGTTTGTAGAATGACACAAAAGAGCACACCTTGCGGCATTGAGTGGCGTCTAAGGATTAACCAGGAGGCGACCCGAGATGCATACAACTGCGCGCTCGGTTGGCGCACATCACGGTAAGAAGAAAGGAACGTGATCGCGAAACGGTACACGCGTCGTTGTGATCGGCCGGCGAACGCCGAATATCTTTCTGTCGTTCGACCATGATCATCGTTTCAAGAATGGCTTCTCAACCTCAAGGCTTGGTCTCCGCTGAGTCGAGGTTCCAGCTACGACACGCTCTTTTTTGAGTCAGCAAGTTCAAGAGTAACGTAACGTAAGTCACAGAGCCTTGCTTACTGTACTGACCGGAAAGTCTTCCTCCTATTGGGCCTGTCTACGCGTACTAATCCAAGCCTTATTCATCCTTCGCTGTTCAATAACCCGAAAATCGGGAAATAACAGTCATCCTTGGAGTACTAGGACCAGTTAAAAGGTGAGCTGCATGAAGGTGCAAGCCATCTACAATGGCTTCCCTCAACGTCTCGAACATTATGTCTCCCCACGGCCAAGTGGCGCTCGTCACTGGCGGCGGCACCGGAATGTACGGTCCATACAACTACATGTACGCTTGCTGAATGTTGGTTCTAGTGGCTTCATGATCGCCAAGGGCTTTGCTGCGAACGGAGCAAAGGTCTACATCACTGGGCGTCGCGAGGCGGTCTTGCGGAAGGCAGCGGCGTCGTTGTCCGCTAAGGAAGGAGTTCTCATTCCGTCAGTATCTTACTTCATCGCTTGCTTTCATATACTGATGACAGTTCTCACTCTTAGAATCGTCATGGACGTCGCCGACCAAACCAGCATCGACAACGCCGTCAAGCACCTCGAGGCCGCTGAAGGCCGGCTGGACATCCTCGTGAACAAGTACGTTTTTGTGTACAACCTTCTTCTCCTCAACTCACTTACCGTGGCATTGGTAGTGCTGGGATAGGCGCTCCCACCCCGCAGACCGATCCCGATTTTATGCAGAAGAAGATGGACAACTACATTGGAAAGAAAGATCCCTTGGAGCACGAGACATTCGAAGGCTTTGCCGACGTATTCAAGACCAACGTCTCCGCGCCGTTCTTTGTCACGCGCTCGTTCCTCGACTTGCTCGTCAAGGGCGCGAATGCGCGACAGAGCACTGCCTGCGTTATCAATGTGGGCTCTATTGCGGCCTTCATTAGGAGCTGGCTCACTATCGCTAGCGTATGTTCATTCTACTGCAGCTCCGTTAATTGCGATCTGATCTACTCCGTGTAGTTCGCCTATGCCGTGTCGAAGAGCGCACTTGACAAACTCTCCATCGGGCTCGCGACGGACTTTGCTCATCGCGGGATTCCCATTCGAGTGAACGCCCTACACCCTGGCATGTTTCCGTCTGAGCTGGCTGAGCCACCTTCCGAAGAGAACATCGGTAAGGCGCTCCCAGGGCTTGTTGCGCCGGTACCACTGCGGAGGGTTGGAACGTCAGTCGTCTTTTTGTGAATGTGATTTCTGATGGATGCTAATTCGCCTACAGCGAGGAAGAGATGGTCATGACTGCGATGTATATGGCGGCTTGTACATATGCCAATGGTGCATCAGTTGCTGTCGATGGAGGTATTACACTTGTTAATCCCTGAACGCGGTTACAAGGCCCGTCACGAGAGTCAATCATGAAGGCAGTGCGAAGACGCCATCGAGAACCACGTTGAGACGGACCTATGCCTCTTCTCTTCTTACAATAGAAATAGTTGTTCCAATGCATATCTTCTTTTGTTACGACACGGCCAGACCGGCTGCTATCTACTACAGAAGTCTAAGCGAGAGTAACTGCGCATTCTTTCCCGGCACGGTTTAATATAAGTAGTAGTTTTGGTAGTTTAGTGGTCGCGTGGCGCAAAGGTATGTTTTTTTAGCCGCGTCGTACCACGCTCGGCTGAAATGTTTCCCAGCTGGAAACACACTCAATTCATCGAGCACCGCGCTCAGCCTTTTAGAGACCAGGAAACGAGTTGAATGAAGACAAGGATTGACAAAGATGGTGGAGTAGTGGTGTTACGCATCATTCTAAAAGCACTGAGGAATGACGGACCCACAGGCACCCATCTACGTCCCAAAGACCGGGTTCCAAGGCGTAAAGGGCCGGTTGTTGAAGACACATGGCAGGCAGAGGCAGAGGTGTTCATCCCAATCCGGGTCCTTTATTTTGGGCTACTCCGGAACTCATAACTTTCCATTAGGCGCTGCTGTCGAGCCGGCGGCTTCGCCCCTCCTCCAAAGGACGCGACAAGTCAAGAACGATGCGATCTCTTGAAACCACGATGTCTTGTGCGACTACAGCGTGTGGTGGCCTCGCCGGCCCTGCTTCTAAAAAAGAAAAGTGTGAATTCTTGGTTCAAACTTCACGCCGTTCAATTTTGACCTTTTCCGTCAGTTCAACCGCAATGTTATGATCAAATGGAGCGCAAATTCCTTCAGTACGTCAATACTCGCCCTTGATGGCGATCTTGATCTTGCAGGATTCTGGTTTATGGACGAATTTGGATGCTTGGACTGCGAACTTTTCCGGGTACGTCACCTTGTTCTTTTGAATTGTCGCGCTAACGTATTATTCCAGGGTAAATGGACTCGATTTCGACGCACTGAACAACGGCACTTCCACCGCTGCGCTCGCGCTGCGAGCTTTTCACTGCTGTGATCATGACGTCTGTCCGACACTTTACGCCACACTTCAAGGTTTGTCTCACCCTCGACGATGATGTTGATGCTGACGGCATTTCTCGATATAGGACACTACTATCTCCCCGCGTCTATACTCTTCTCCCAGCAACAGCTATGCTTCGTCAGAACTCCAAAACTCGCCCGGAATTGCTGCCACTTCAAGAGGGACCTATGCTTACCCCCACAGCCTGTGCCTAAAATCCGCGCTGATGGCGATTTGAATCTGACGGTGCTCGGTTTTATGGCCCAGTTGGGACATGTTGGAGATAAATTGGACGGGGTTCGTGATAATGTTCCTAGTTGCTACACTAACGTCTAAGTCCAGTGCCTGTACCTCGACGGATTCGCAATGGGCAACGGCTCGTCCGTCACTGTGCTCTCACTCGGCGCTCGGGGCTTTCTATTTCAATTACAGGTTTCACCACTTTCATCATTATCTGGTCAGATTGTCGACAATTCAGAATACTGAGGTCTCCAACTTTGGCGAGCGAAAAAAAGCTTATTGGACGGAATCAGAGGGTGTTCGTCATCTTGTCAAGGCCCTCCAGAACGATAAGGAGGTCGAAGCGACCGTCATCGGAACCGTTGGGAACAAAGGATACAATGCGTTAGCATTAGACGCGAAAGTGACTTGCGTAGAAGAGCTGAATACAATGGATGATGTAGTTGTACCGTTTCAAACCCATACGCCCTACAAGGAGTGGCGCGGAGGCAACTATGATTCCGCCAATGAGTAGGTATGTATAAGACCTACCTAGGCAGCTCGATATCGCAGATGAAGTTGCGAGAAGTAAGCCTGCGAATAAGGAAGCTCGATGCTTATCATTGTGAGACAATGAATAGAATAGTACGTACCACCACGCTGATTTTGTTCAGATATATAAGACCTGGCGATCGGTTGGCGATCATAAGAAGAAAGGAACGTGATCGCGAAACGGTACACGATCGACCGGCGAACGCCGAGTATCTTTCTCTCGTTCCACCATCTTTTCAAGAATGGCTCCTCAAGCTCAAGGTTTGGTCTCCACTGAGTCGAGGATCCAGCTACGACAAGCTTGAGTCATCGACTTCAAGAGTAACGTCACGTAAGTCACAGAGCCTTGCTTACTGTACTAACCGGAAAGTCTTCCAGACTCTTCCTCCTATTGTGCCTGTCTACGCGTACTAATCCAAGCCTTATTCATCCTTTGCTGTTCAATACCCCGGAAATCGGGAAATAGCAGCAGTTAAAAGGTGAACTGCATGAAGGTGCAAGACATCTACAATGGCTTCCCTCAACGTCTCGAACATTATGTCTCTCCACGGCCAAGTGGCGCTCGTCACTGGCGGCGGCACGGGAATGTATGGCGCACACAACTACATGTACACTCGCTGATTGCTGGTTTTAGTGGCTTCATGATCGCCAAGGGCTTTGCTGCGAACGGAGCAAAGGTTTACATCACTGGGCGTCGCGAGGAGGTCTTGCGGAAGGCAGCGGCGTCATTGTCCGCTCAGGAAGGAGTTCTCTTTCCGTCAGTATCTTCCTTGATCGCTTGATTTCCCATATACTGATGAACATACTCACTCCTAGACTCGTTATGGACGTGACCGACCAAACGAGTATCGACAACGCCGTCAAGCAGATCGAGAACGCAGAAGGCAGGCTCGACATCCTGGTGAACAAGTACGTTTTCGTGTAGAGTATTCTTCTCCTCAAATCACTTACGGTGTCATCGGTAGTGCTGGCCTTAGCGGTCCCTCGTCGCTGACTGATCCTGATTTTCTCAAGAAGAAAATGGATAGCCTCGCAGCCAACAAAGATACCTTAGAGCTCGAGACATTCGAAGGCTGGGCTGACATATTCAGGACCAACATCTCTGCGTCTTTCTTTGTCGTCCGCTCGTTCCTCGGCTTGCTCGTCAAGGGCGCCGAAGCCCGAAAGAGCACTTCGTCCGTCATCAACGTGGGCTCCGCTTCGGCCCTCATTAGAGGCTGGGTCACTGTCGGCAGCGTGCGTTCATTTCTGCTGACTGGGATCTGATCTAATCCACTGTGCAGTTCGTGTATGGCCCATCGAAGAGCGCATTGGACAAACTCTCCATCGGGCTCGCGACGGACTTTGCTCATCGCGGTATTCCTGTTCGCGTGAACATCCTGCATCCTGGCGTCTTTCCGTCTGAGATGGTTGCCCCAGAGCGCATTGAACACCTTGATGCTCCCCCGCCAGGGCTTATTGCGCCGGTCCCAGCGCGGAGGGCTGGAACGTGAGTCGTGTCTTTTCGAACGGGATTTCTGGCAGATGCTAATTCATTTACAGCGAGAAAGAGATGGTCATGACTGCGATGTATCTGGCGGCTTGTACGTATACCAATGGTGCCTCAGTTTCTGTCGATGGAGGTATCACACTGGTTAATCCTTGAAGGCCGTCGTAGAAATCAGCATTGTGTACCATTCAATATTTCTAGGGCACATCGCCGTAGCTTGAAGTCAATCATCTCATGCCTGCGCCTCCAGTCCTATAGTCTCAGTGCCTTTGGCGGTTATTTTACAGGCCTCTTCGCGATTTGGGAGCGCGGGGAGGTAACAATGATGCTGCTTGTTTTTTGCATTGTGCAGGCCGAGAGGCTTGAGTCGTTGGGAGAATTCAAGCCCTGTACGGGGCCAAGGCGGGCGTTCACTTTGACCCAGGTCCAGCCATAACATGTCTCCGGAGAGTGTTGCGCGGAATAAAATAAACTTACCTCCGCGAAAGGGATTACTGAAACTAGTGGGATTCGTTCTGCCTCGAGCCAGGATAGATTACTAGCCGTAGCTTTATGTATGCGAGTCGGCAGAGATGCCTAGCTTCGAGAAGGAGACCGGAAGCGCTAGATTTGTAATTACCTTGGGAAAAGAATTAGATCTGAATCGTCACCAAGAGGTGCGCTCCGCTTATACACCGACTCTGAGAGATTATGTCGGAGGTGGGATCATGAGCACAATTCGTACTTGCAGCGCGAGAAAGGTTTGAAGGAGCAGGAAAAGCCGTTCATTCAGAAATGATACACAACTACAGCTTCCAATAATGACGGGCTGCGTTGCCCTCTTAGAGGCCCTTAAGGATTAACCAGTGTAATACCTCCATCGACAGCAATCGATGCGCCATTGGCATATGTGCATGTCGCCAAATACATCGCAGTCATGACCATCTCTTCCTCGCTGTAAAGGAATTAGCATCCGTCAGAAAACTCGTTCAGAAAGAGACTACTAACGTTCCAGCCCTCCGCACTGGTATCGGCGCAAGCAAGCCTGGGAGAGCCGTATCTTGACTATCAAGGGCACCTGGGGGAACCATCTCAGACGGAAACATGCCTGGGTGCAGGACGTTCACTCTAATAGGAATCCCACGATGAGCAAAGTCCGTCGCGAGCCCGATAGAGAGTTTGTCGACGGCGATCTTTGACGCGCTATAGCCCAACTACACGGATTAGATCAGTTTGTGAACAAAACTGGGGCGAAATGGACACACGCTATTGACAGGGACCCAGCTCCTAATGAAGGCCGAAACGGAGCCCACATTGATAACGCAGGCAGTGCTCTGTCGTGCTTTCGCGCCCTTGACGAGCAAGTTGAGGAAAGAGCGCACGAGGAAGAACGGCGCAGAGGTGTTGATCCCGAATAAGTCGGCCCAGCCTTGGAAGGTCTCGTGCTCCATGGGATCCTTCTTTCCTACGTAGTTGTCCATCTTCTTCTGGAGAAAGTCGGGATCGGTCTGCAATGTGGGAGCGCTTGTGCCAGCACTACCAATGACGCTGTAAGTGATTTGAGGAGAAGAACGCAGTTGTGGAACTTACTTGTTCACAAGAATGTCGAGCCTGCCGTCTGTGGCTTGAATGGACTTGACGGCTCTGTCGATACTCGTTTGGTCGGTCACGTCCATGACGATTCTAGTAGCGAGAATATTCATCAGTATATGAGAAAACGAGCGATGAAGGAAGACACTGACGGAATGAGAGCTCCCTCCTTCGCGGGCAATGAAGCCGCTGCCTTTCGCAAGACCTCCTCGCGACGCCCAGTGATGTAGACCTTCGCTCCGTTCGCAGCAAAGCCCTTCGCGATCATGAAGCCACTAACAACAAGCGTCAGTTAGTATACAAGTGGTTGTGAGCGCCGTACATTCCGGTGCCGCCGCCAGTGACGAGCGCCACTTGGCCGTGGAGAGACATGATATTCGATACGTTCAGGTGAGTCATTATCCTTGTTACGGATGCCTTCTGTCTTGATGAAGCCCAGCCTTTAACTGGTCCTAATACCCATAGAAATCGGCCATGTCTAAAGCTGACTGTTATTTCCCGATTTTCGGGGTATTGAACAGCAAAGGAGGAACATAGATTGCATTACGCACCGCGGGAAACGACTTATAATTCAGTAGGAGACCATGGAGCGGCTAGTATGTAATACCACCGCGCCCGGTCATCGAGGTAGACAGACTGATAATAGTAAGACTTTCGCTGAAAGCCCGGTAACAGTAAGCAATGCTCTATGGCTTACTTTACATTATGCTGACTCAAGCGTTTCGTAGCTGGAAACTCGACTCAGCGTAGAGCAAGCCTTGAGGAGCCATTCTTGAGGCGATGGTGGAACGAAAGAAAGATATTCGGCATTCGCCGGCCGATCACAACTCCGCGTGTACCGTTTCGCGATCACGTTCCTTTCCTCTTACCATGATGTGCGCCAACCGACCGTCAGGTCATATCTATCTAAAGTGACATTGCAAAGTGTTGAACTCTGACCTTGACAAGTGTCATAGGTTTGTGAACTACCGTATGTGCACAAGGTCGTCGAATTTTAGTTACAATCACGATCTCGCCACTCTTCTCGCATTGACCCGGAAAAGTTTTCAATTTCTTCAATGTTCATAGAGGTCTCTCGCGGTCACATTTGGCAGAAATTTCGGGTTTGTCATTCTCCTTGAACTTCCGCGCTTTAAAACTCATCTCCATCGATTTTAAGCGCCAATAAGGATTCCATCTCGATAGGATGTCTAGATAACGCTCTTCCCCGGGCAACTTCCGCGCCTGACCGCTTCACCTCTGCCAGTGAGTGAGATTATCACGATCGATAATATATCTCCACCATCGTTGACCGTGACAGCATCAGATGCAGATCTTCAACGGCGGATGCATCAAATGGGCGAGAAAAGTGGGAGGTGGTTTCATATCTTCCTCGATACAGACATTTGGGGACACGCCCCGGTAAGCCTACCTGCAACTCCAACCCTTGAAGATCACTCCCAAATTCCTGGCTGTTCAGTTTCCAGGTCATCTACCCGTGCTGTGTACCCGGGACGTCGCGTGTACAGCCGGCAGTCGCTCATCAATGTACGTTAGACTCCAGACTCGAGACCAATATGGCGACGCCACTCCGACTGACGGTCAGAGCACAAGTATGGCACGGATCTATGCACTTTAGACGAGGCACGACAACTCTCGTAAGATTAGTTATTGTAGAATAACTAAAATCCGTCCTAATAACTGAAATCAGTGCGAAACTCGACGAAGTAAACTCATCAAAAACTAGACCTGTTCAATTTCGGGCTCAATAACTGAAATGGGTAGTGCGGTGCCGCTTCTGCTGCAGGAACGCCGCCGATGGAGTGCACTCTATTGTGGCGCATCAGAGCGCCTCTTCGACTTAGGGCTTGCGAAGGATTAGTCTATCACGGTTAGGGAGGAGGCTTCAGAATCGTGAGGCACACAAGGCAGTGGAGTGGGCGTAACTCGGGCGCTTACATTACCGTGGCGGCCTTCGTGAACAAAGTGACTCAGAGTGTTACGTTGAATCGCACAATCTGCAGATGCAGCGGGTGATGTCCACTTGTGGAAATGCGCCCGCAAATCAGTGGCGGTGTCAGGCGGACTGTCTCGCCGATTTCAGTTATTGGGCCCATCAGAGCCGAATTTAGTTATAACAACTATAACTAATCTTACGATAGTTGTATATACTCACTTTAAACCGCGAAGACTATTTCGCTTTAATAAGTATTGGGTATCAGCGCTCAAACTAGGCATTGAGCAAACTGTGTCTTGCACAGCATCAAGTGGATACAGTTGCAGTGCGTCTTAAGTAAGTCTCGACTTACACCAGCGGATCAATGCCCAGTAAATATCCCTTTTGTAGGATCACAGTCCTGTCAATGTGGAGCGATAATTTGCCCTAGGTCAGCTTCCGATGTAGGCGCAGAACTCTAAGTGAAGCAGCCGGGGTTACCCCAGATTTTCCTGCACCAGTGCTGTTTGCATTCAATCACCCATATAACGAGGAACAGCAGGCAACCCCGGACTACATGGTATCGGTTTCGCGGGCAACCCGCAATGCAGTGACTCTGATGATAGATGCTATGCCATAATCCCGAACTCGCAACTACGCCTGTCCGTATCTTATAGTGTCAATCAA
>QLPD01006108.1:0-11651 GCA_003314085.1 Hymenopellis raphanipes | reverse complement strand
TTCACGTACCTTCTAGTTCCAAACATGCTTTCCTTCGTTGTCGTCCAAACAGAAGCCGAGCTCGGGTTATTGACGCGTCCTCAACGAAGGGTGCTGTCAAGAAATTCAGCTCGAGAACGACATAAATAATAACCACAGAGCCTTGCCTCGTTCAACGTCTCCAAGTCCGGGAATTCGCAGGACGGCGACCAGCGAGCCTGAGTTTCTGCAACGACAATGAAGTGGAAGCACACGAGAGCAGTGTGAGCGGCGTACCGTAGGGGCGGGACTGGACCGAACGATGCGGTATTCAAGACTACTAAAGGATGAGTACACGGGAAAGCGGGAGCGACCATAACGCACCAAGAGGTCTAAAAGTCACATCCTACGGCGTGCACAAAGGGCGTAGAAGGTCGACAGGGTCGTCCTAAGGCGCCGTCAGAGCCGCCAACGTCGAAGGACACAGCGCTTACCAAAAAACCTGGAAGAATCGTGAGTAAACTAGTCAATGACGCGAAGAGCACACAGAACACCTACCGGCGCTGAAAGTCGATACCAAAGACGGCGGACTAGACAGAGGACAAGAATTAGTGACGATGATGATGGTGGTAGGAAGTAACCCACGGTTGTGACCATCAACAGACAAGCGGTCACGTTTTCGGCGCGTCGGGGAGGCTACGGCGGCGACGTTGGAGACGACGTCGAGACTATCTACGGGCCAGTGACAAGGGCATGTAGTGAGCAGTAGATATGAGTGAAAGGAGAAGAGAGTTGTCGAGGGAATGAAGGAAGGAGGAATGGGTGATGAGGGAGTGGAAGGAATCCCATCAGCTTTTATATGGATTTCAAGGCCGCCAAGCTCCAAATAAAACGTAAATACGTTTCGGTCATCGGACGCCGTGAAGCGAGAGCGTTTGACCGGCCGGAGACTTCGGAACTTTTTGCGCAATTAATGTGCCGCCACGCGGACTCTTTTCAGTATCCTACGCGAATTAAGCTCCCTGAAGACATAACAGTGGCTGATATAACTCACAAATGAACATTTCATTTCGACTTTGAAGTTCCTCAGACCACGTTGAGAGTGGGTAACCCAAAACCAATGGAACTTACCTCCCGCTCGAGAATGCACTCATTCTTCATGCCTTCTTCCTTGCCAAGTCTCCGCCATCCAAAACGCTGCGATCGTTTCAAGGAGAGGACCCTGATCATCTGATGTCAGTTGTCCAGAAGGTTCCAAGGACGGGGACCTGAAAAACTTACAGATTGGTTTTTTGTGGCGGAGATGCGCAACGCTTCGCGTTGCTAATTGCACCGTTCTGAACACGGAGCAAACTCGCCGTTTACGTTCTAAATCAACATCACAGGGTCAGCATGAAATTGGAGCAGTCGAAACACGGAAAAGGTACAAACCTTTTTCGTGCCACACTGAATTTAGGTGTATCGGCGACTGCATTTAGATTACGGCCAACATGACACTGTATTAATGTCTAGAACATTCAAATACAAGTATATGAGCAGCCAGAATGGATGAGTTCTGGCGGGAAACGCGTTTTCGCCGAAAGTGCCGGAGGGATGGAGGAGGAGCAGCAGACACTCGATCAGTCTAACTCGGACGACGGCGATAACGATAGGGATGAACGGGATGACGACAGCGCCGTAGATATCGGTACCGGCAAGCAAAGCAAATACTTAAGCTCAAGTCATGTGTATGCTTGTGTATGTCTTAAGTGGCATCCAAATCGAACTCTTTCACATCTCCGTATTCTCTCTGCGCGCACCCTCGGCTGTCGGGACAGCCAGATTCTAGAACGAGTGCTGTTACTGTAAGTAAGGCGGCGAAACCATCCCATATTTGGTCAGCCATTCGGGCGTAAATCTCCTCAACGTCCAGTTTATCGTCCTTTACAAGGCGGTCGAACGTTGGAAGAAATTCTGCCACTAATGACTCCAGATATAAAGTCTTACTTAACAGAAAGCCACTTGGTATGACCTCGGGTTCAAGGTTCTTGAGAATTTCCCTCCTCAAAAATAAACTGCACATTTGAACCCTCCTCCGCTTCGACTTCAGCTCAGGCGATGCTGAAGGTGCGGAGAGTGGCAAGGAACTTAGAAACGTGATATCAATGAGAAAGCATGTGAGGTTCTGGATACAATGGGGTATTGGCGCAAAGAAAATTAAACAATCATCAATTGGAGAGAACGTCCTGCCAGAATCCAACCTTCCTTGCCTGCATATGCTGTCCTGTCCTTGCCCTTCAGCTAAGCCTCAGTCATACAGTCGTTGTCAACCTGTTGATTCTGGGCGAGATGAGCCCGCGCGACTTTGAAAGGAAGAAAGGTAAAATCATAATTTCACAAACTTTTTGCCCGGCGGCGAGCAAGACTTCACCGCCAGCCCATTTGAAGGCGACGCGATTCTGATTTTGCTTCTGAATGGTAACTACAATATCAAGAAGGGTGGATATTTATTCTTTGGGAACTGGGAGTCGTTGAAGCACCCCCGAGGCCCGGGCTACACCCCTCTGCCGTGGTTACACATTCCGCAACACCTGTGGCGGAAGATGAGACGCGGAGGTGCATTATCCAGTATCTTCCCAATGGTATTGCCTTGCCCGACCTGCCGACTGACATGTCGATAAGCAGCGCCGGCTTGGGGGTTGTGCATCTTCGTGTCTCCGCGTGTATGCAGCTAATAAATTCTCAACTCAGCTCCCTCAAACACCGTCACCGTGAGCTACCACATTACATCAAAGCCCACTCGAATGTAAACATATCCATCAACCTTTAGCAGCGAGGTGTCGCTCGCCGCGGGGCAAAAATGTCAGGCAAATTTCGCTATAAAGCTGACAATTTTCACATTAGTTACTCTTCGCCTTAGAGACGGCGAGCTTTACCTTCTTTTCGCCGTGGTACCCGCTCGATTTCTTCCAAATTGGATTTGGAGTCGCCCGGTGCGTCTGATGGAGGAGGATGCGACGTCCAGTTCCCAAGAGATGGGTGGCATGAGGCTTGAGGTTCGCAATGTCTTGAAGTCTTTGTGAATATCCGACTAACAAGCTTCAAGACAACATACTACAAAATGGACATGGATCCTTCAGCTTGGGGCAGCGAGATGTCGCTCTCCGCGGGGCAAAAATGTGAGGCAAATTTGCCTTCAGTTCCTTTGCGAATCTGAAAGTTCGAATTAGTTGGTCTTCCCTTTGAAAACGGTGAGATCTACCTTTATTTTCATTATAGCAGCCTCTCACTTCATCCAGATTTGATTTCATGGAAGCCCGACGTGCAGACCGACGCTGAAGGATGTGACGACAAGGTCGAGGGAGGTGTGGACCTAGTGGCGCAGGGGCTCCGGACTATAACTTTGCGTGGAATGTGAAGATTACTGCAAAACAGCTCAACGTTAGTGTTTCTTGTCGTTCTGGATGAAGTTTAGCCGCGCTCTCGTTCTGAGAAGGTAAGCGTACCCGTAGAATCCGTCAATGACATTGTAACTGATACTCCAAACTGCGGGTGCCCCGGATTCCCGTTAGATTCCAGTTTCAGTGATGAATCGACAGAGACTTACCCCCGCTAGAATTAATTTCGCCATGCCGCGTCCACATGTTCGACCGCGTATCACCCGACCCGTATTAGGATTGATCAACCTCATTCTTACAACGCTACTCCCCATCTGAATGGAAATGAAATCCTGCTTCAACAAAAGGCAGAATGGTCACGCGCCGTGAATTGAAAGACCATGTCAGCACCGATGGAGGAGAGATTATCCTGAACAGCAATCAGCGATAATACCAGGCTAGAGAGACGGATTAGATGCGTAAAACCTTGCTCGGGTATGGAACGCCGCACGCACCTAGACCCGCTAGGAAAAACGCGCTTCGTTTGCGCTGATCACGACCAGAATCCTGGACGAGACGGGATGTCAGTCAGTGGCAAAAAAGGCCTACTATCCACCCCCAGATGCCAAACCCGTCGCCTTCATCATGCGTCAACACTAGGGGAGGTGCATACATACACTAGGGTGATGTAAGGCCTCGTAGCTAAGGCACGAGGTAGCGGTGAGGGTGACTCACCGTAAGTAAGGCTGATGGAGTCCTTTTATAGCCCTAGTGGGCAAATCAATAAAGTCACGACGCGTGTATTGAAGACGAAGGACAGCGCGAAAGTCACGCGCAAGTCTAAGGCGAACAGAATGGATCAGCTCTAGATCAACTTGATGTGACCACCACTGCCTGGACTGAGAATGGTGTAGCGGAAAGGATGAAAACGACGCACCAGAAATATACTACTATTCGGGAGTTACTGCCTGCCATTCATCGGCCCCAAATAGTCAAGACTAGGGCGCCCAGTCAACGCAGGCAGAAAATGCGCCAACGAGAAGCGCGTCAACATGTCGATCGTGGAAGTTGGGTCCAGGTTATTATAGGGAAAATAGTTAATTTCGTATTTACGATTACGGATTCGGTCGCTGCAGTTACCGGTGCCGCTATCTACTTCGTTGTCGTCATCCCGCCCGTCTTTATCGTTATCGCCGTCGTCCGAGTTAGACTGATCGAGTCTGCGCTCGAGGAGGAGGTCCAATGCTGTCGTCATTTCCCCGCATCCAGGACAGCCAAGATAAGATTGTCGAGGCCCCAGATGCGTCACAGGGTCTAGGAAATCCTCGTGCTATCGATATGCAGGGTCCTAAACGCCTCTGTGAAGCGTTCACGCGAAAAGTCTCACTTGAAACGCGTCTAGCCGCCAGACGACCGTCGGGATCCAGTTTACGCAATGCACAGAGCAATATCCAAGCAAATTCAAGTCGCTGAGAGTCGCTGGAGAGCCCGGGGCAAGGGGACGCGTTGGTGTAACCACGCCCAGGATCGGAGACGAAGTGGTTTGAAGTCAAGCCGTACCGATCACTTGGAGTGATCTGATCTTGTTCGAACACTTCAAAGCCGACATTTTACCATCAATTCCGAGACGATTGGACGTCTAGAACGTCTGCCCAACTGAGGTAACCCTCCAGACGAACGGAGGAAATATCCCGTTCTCAACACGGGATATCCACCTGGGGGCACCACGAACATCATCTTCAGGGTTCTATCTACGGGTTCCACAGGATTCTAGGTCACCCTGGAAGGAAGTTTTGGAGAAGTTCGAAGTTGACGTTTCGGGTCTACTCACATCGTCGTAAATGTCAACATGGTGTATATCCGTAAGTCCGTCTATTTCTCCGACTTTGGGTGGTTACCATGTTTTACTAGGATACTGTACCGTAGTTTACGTGCCATTTTAGGTGTCTCAAGTGTCTCCAATGAGGTGATATTGCAAGATATGTATTTTGTAGCAAAGTCATAGTAACACTTTCGAGGGGTACAGTAAGTAAATTTGTTCGTTTTCTCTGAGTTCGCGCAGTAAGAATTTGGGTAAATCAGATCGTATTTCGGATGTATCCTACTAGAATACGCTCATAACGACGCTATCTGTAGCGTATTTCGACTCATCAGACCTTCCACCGCCTCAAATCCGCCTAAACAGATGAACTACCCCTCGAAACAGCGCAGAAACATAACTGCAGATCAACGAGAGGCAGGGAAACGAGCCCGCAACATCGCCGTTGCGGATACGAGCTACAAATTAATCAACATCAAAGGTGATCGAGGAGCATGGAAAGGACGAACTTTTAAATATGCCCGAGCCTGAGTTCTGCATTTGGCATGTCGACCGGCGATGGCGCCCATGTGTGTATTCAAGCCCGACCTGGCGCCTAGGATCGTCCATCTTGATACCGTGGCAGTCGTTGAGTGGATACTCCAAGTGTGGCGTCATATTCCTGCGAGTTGTCTATATCGCAGCAGTGAGTAGCTCGCAACGCGAGCACAGCGGCGGCAGCGCCGCTGCTCACTGCTGCCGCGCATCCCAATCTGCTAATAGAAGACATAAGTCCAAGGAAACAGGGATACAAAAATAACCTACCCAGCCCCAGTTTTTTGTCTCCGTGGCCGAATTCATCCGTAAAGCCGAAGGGCGCAAGATCCAGATCGACGTCAGGAACGAGTAGTTTATCCGACTGTTTCCAAGCCTCGGCTCGTAAGCAAAGGTATATCCCCCAGTTCCGCGGTGGAGTTCCCTGGCCTCGAGGACGAGTTCAACGTGCAAGTAATGTGCGCTCAGATAGGTAGACAGCGCCGCCGAAGAGCCAACATTGTCCATGCAAAGGCCGTTCAAATCGTCTCGTAAATTCCCCAAGTGTGGCGCTATATTCCTTTAAACCGTCTGTATTCGAGCAGTGAGAAGCGAGCAGCGCGAGCGCAGCGGCGGAAGCGCCGCTGCTCACTGCGGCCGTAATCACCACCTGCGTAAAACCTGAACCGTTAGTACAGGACTTCGGGGATAAAAGTGGTAACATACCGTTTCAGTTCACCGCGCCAAGTGTCCAAATTAGGGTAGTAAATCCGAACGTGAGCAGATCCAGATCGCCATCAACGGCGCTGTTTACCCGAGAAGAGGCGAGGCCTGAGTTGGCGGCGTTGATCCAGCGTCAAATTAGTGCTGTGGAAGCTGGTTCCTTGCGAAAAGAACGCGAGGCGGGAGCGCAGTCACGGAAGCGAGTCCCTGAGGTAGCCTGTAAGAGAGGAGGGACAGCTAGAAGGAAGTGAAGTACGTACCAATTTGTGTTCAAAGTTCAATTTAACCCTAATATCAAAGCTGTTAGATTTTACACTCAGAAACGATACGAACAAACCTTCAATTTCTCCAAAGATAAAGGCACTCCCGCGAGGAGAACAAGCGCCCAGTTCACGAGTTCAGAAGTTGGATCCTGAAGGTGGCGCAAAGACGCGTCTGGGAGGCCGCGAAGCGGCCGGCGAGTCTTCTCGATCAGGCAAGATACAGAGCACAATGACACCGAAATGAGTGCGAACCTGATGAAGGAAATCTCAGATTGGAACCGGAAACAAACCCAGAATACTAACCAATTTCGCGAACCCAAAAGCCTGGCCGGCGAGGCCAACATCGCTGGGAGGACTTCAATATCCCGTCCGTAAAGGCAACGCTGTCGAAGTCGTTTATGTGCGTGTCGGGGAGGCGACTGCGCCGCCTCTCCTTCTCCCAAACAATCGAGTCGTCGAAGTAGGAGCGAATTGGAACCAGAGACGTCAAAACATCTAACCGAAAGGGTCAGAAATCGCCGTCAAAGAGCAACGCAAAATAAACACCATTTGCTCACAAAAAAAGCCCGGCCGGCGAGGCCACAGACGCAGGTAAAGCATCGATATCCCGTGTCCGTCAACAAACCTCCCCAAGTCAACCCGCCCATGCGTATCTGGTAGGAGGCGCCGCTGCCTCTGTATTGTAAGCGAACTTGAAGCTGATATATCGATCTGAGATCTAATCGAAAGGGTCAGAAATTAACATGAAGATCCAGTTGAAATGCGCACCTTTTGGCAAGGAAAAAAGCCGGTCCGGCGAGGACAACACACGCCGTTATCCTTCAATATTCCGATTCCAGGGGCGACGACAGACGATCATAAATGCGAATTTGACGAGCTAAGCATCCATGGGGCGGGGACAACGTCGTAAAGCTGTTCAGAGAATCAGCTGGAATTGCAGGGGCCAGATGATTAAAGGCTCACCTTGCCGAGGGAAAACTAAGGATAATCTAGTTGAAATCAGGCCAAGTCAAGCATAAAATTGAAGAAAAGAACGCACTTTTCCTCCACGGTTCAAGCCTGCCCGGCGAGGGCACCCACGCCTTCCGAATCCCATTAAATCGTACCTGCGCGGCCGTAAGTCGAAGGACCTCGTAGCAATGAGGCACTATCCCGCCGTAGAACACGTCGATTTCAAACTTGATGTTGGACAAGATGATGGCAGGAGGAGAACATTGATCGGCCACTTTTGGCTTGGACATGATCGACTTGCTTTCTCCCATCACGTCCAATTCATGTCGCGTCGAATCTCGATCCTTCCTTGTGTGTCGCGCTCATTTCCATGGTTACAGTCCCTTTCAATGAATCAGCTGTGAACCTGTAGGTGAACAAGACACGTACCTGAGCCCAAACCCTCTGCGCAAAATCTAACCCCGGATCTGGACGAGTTGAGCGAGGTCAAAGATGGACACGACGGCGACGCACGATGCTACTGTCCACACTGGATGTCGTCTTTTGTTACCCGTCGGACTTGCGACCTCCCAGAAGACTGAGCTCGAATCTGGACGAGCTCAACTGCTCCGTCAATACTCTGGCTGTCTGGACTCGTCAGCTCACTTTTCTTCGTTTTGCCGCTCTAACCTGTCACAAATTTGAAACCGGATCTCAACGAATTGAGCGACTGTCAGTGTTGTGGCTGCCTGGATCAAGTGGTTACTCACGATGATACTTCAGCCGCCGTCTCGCTGACCTTCCTCGAATCTGAACCCGGTTCTGAATAAATTGAGCGAGTGTCTTGTTTTCCGGGCTGACTCTTGCAAGCAGTGGCCGAGGGAAATTGTCAACGAATCGAATCCCGGCTGCTCGTAAGGCTAACTGGATGTCTTTTTAGTGCGCCAAAGCTCGTTAAGGTGAATCTTACCGCTGGTTAACAAACTGTGAATAGTCGGGAGAGCGGCGGACTGCTTGAGAGGAGAAGGTAAGTGTACCATGTTGTTGTTCGAGGTCATCCTTGGACAAAGTTGAACAGTGACGGCGTGGTCGTAGCGGGAAAACAAAAGTTGACGGCAAAAACAATTCCGTGCCATGTACATACGACACCAAACACAGCAATATTTCGCGTTTCCAGGGCTCAAACTGCGCTTCTTCAGACCCTGAATGACTTGTCGCAAGTCGATTCCATCTCACAGGTCGTTCTCAATGTTAATGTCCATTCATTCGTTGTACTGGGATGTATTTTCCGAACCGAATGACACCCATAAGTGCGGGGTTGAACTATGAGCGCAGGCGACTACACTCTTAAGCCAAGAATAGCAAGGGACATGTCAGTGGCGGCTAGACTCTTCCGAATATTACAAGCCACGGAGATATATTTTTCTTGAGCTTGTACTTGAGGATTAAAAAGGCAGATTTGGACGTTGTTGATATGGTTTGAAAGCTACGAACGAGGGCTTGCAAATGGTGGTAGGGACATGTATACCGGAGGCATGAAGTGTGGCGCATTTCGGGGAGCCAAGTCCGTTCACGTCAGCAAGTCCGATTCGGCTTCGGAGGCCGTGGAGCGAGTGTTTGTCTCGTAAACAGTCCCCAGAGGTATATATACCAGCCCAACAGTGCCAGATACCCCATCTCCTTCTCTCTTCTCTACTTTTCTCATCCAATTCCACGGTGTAAGTCCTAGACCATCGGTTATGTTGTTACTGACTACTAGTTTGAAGTTACGTTGTTTCAAGGTTGCAGGTAGGCTTCTAGTTACTTTGTTACTGAGGTATTTTGTAGTTTCGTTGAACGCTGGTTGAAGGTAAGTCAAGAGTTCGGTAAGTCGTTACTGAGGTCGCGAGTTCGAATCCCCGTATAAACGGCTTGTTCCCCGGAACCCAAGAGCTAACCTTCCTGTTCTACGAGAAATGGCAGGCCGCGGGGCTCTTGGGGATAGAAAGGGGAGCAGTCAGACGTCCCACATGGTGGTACGCCGTCTTCGGACGTTCTGGTAAAGTCCTCGATTGAGGCCATCGGTCTAATCAACCGATGTGAGCCGAGAAGGAGCCTCCAGCTATCTAAATGATGGTTGGAGGCTCCTTTTTGGCTCGCTGGGGCCCGTCAGGCCGGACCCATCACGCCCGTCCGTTGTATGATTTTTGGGACTTGCATTCATGAAATATACTCTTTTTTCCCACGGGGTCCTTACAAAGTTTGTTCGAGTGGAGTACAGCTTCCAATTTTTGTTCTCAGAGTATCGCAGCAATGTATTTTACGGTTAGAATCAAGTTTTTGAAGCAGTAGAGATTGTCATTGCGAAGATTCACAAATCTGCAGTGAGCGTGGTTCGAAAGCGTTGAGTCAGCACAGCCACAGACGCGCTTGCCATCGATCGCGTCAAAAAAAAACACCCATCTACGCAAAGACAACCCAGCGCCAACACACGACCTCCCAGAGATGACCACCAGCAGCTCCATCCATCGACACCCTCCTTGCCGCCATCAGCATTGAACGCACATTGCTTATCTCCGCCATCGATATGCACAAAAGGTGGCAAAGGTGAGCCTCTGGGCGCCTATCTGCCCTACGTCCTATTAAATACGCATTTTCAGCGGTCGTTTCCCGCCAATTCCGCGACATGACACGGACCAGAATCGAGTCGCTGCTGGCGTCGTTCCCCAAGCTGATTCCAACGGGCACCCAGCATACCACCGTCGAGACTGCGGACGTCCGCTATGTCTACCAGCCGCTGGAGGAGCTGTATATCCTCCTCATCACAAACAAGGCGTCCAACATCCTCCAGGATATAGACACCCTCCATCTCTTTGCCCGCGTCGTGTCTGACCTCTGCCGTTCCGCCGACGAGCGCGAGATATTGACCAAGGCCTTTGAGATTCTCGGCGCATTTGACGAGATTGTTAGTCTGGGTTACAGAGAGAACGTGAATCTTATGCAGGTCCGCAGTGTCCTTGAAATGGAGAGTCACGAAGAAAAGATCCAGGAGATTATTGCTAGGGTATGTTTGCCTTCATTTTTTGACATGTATGCTAATCATTCCCACAGAATAAAGAGGCGGAAGCAAAGGAGGAGCTCAAACGACGCGCTAAACAGCTCGAGATGCAACGCCGCGAACAGCAACGTCGGGCTGCGTCAGGCGGTAGCGCGATGTACGGCGGCATTACTGGATATTCCTCCGTCCCTCGGTTCGAGCCAGCGGAGCATACACCTAGTCGCATTATCACCTCTTCACCTGCGCCTACAGCCTCTCGCGCGCCTGCCTTCAAGAGTTCCGGTATGAAACTCGGCAGCAAAAAGACAAAACAGGCAGAATTACTGGATGCACTCGGAGGTGAGGCTTTGGTGTCGTCGCTCCCCGAACTTTCTGCACCGTCTACGCCAACGGTATCTGCCTCTGCAACAGCTCAACACGACGCTGGACGGGGGAGTTTACCAGAAGTTGTACCGGAAAGGTAACCTTCCCTTTCTGATAATTCTCAGTCACTGATCATATTGTAGTGTTCATGTTGTAATCAAGGAGCAACTCAACCTCACTATCCTTCGTGATGGCGGCGTGCAGTCCATGGAGCTCAAGGGCGATATGATTCTCAACATCTCCGACGAATCTGTCGCCCACGTCAAGCTGACGCTCGGCTCGCCGTCGACCGACTTTGGCGGCAACGCGCTCCAATTCAAAAACCACCCCAACACGAACAAGTTCACTGCGACCCAAAGTGAAAAGGTTATCGCGCTCAAGGATCCCGCCAAGCCTTTCCCTCTCAACCACGGTATCGGCGTGCTCAAGTGGAGGTACGCCGGTACAGACGAGAGTAATGTTCCGCTTTCCAGTAAGTACCTTTCGTCAAAGTTTCAGATTTTATACTCATTGCGAATAGTCAACTGCTGGCCATCACCGTCCGGCGATGGCACCTGTGAAGTCAGCATAGAGTATGAGCTCGAAAACGACAATGTCACGCTGTACGACGTGGTGATTTCCATCCCTCTTCCTGACGGCTCTTACCCCACTGTATCGTCACATACAGGCGAATGGTCTTTGGACTCGTC
>QLPD01006103.1:0-11682 GCA_003314085.1 Hymenopellis raphanipes | reverse complement strand
CAGCCCATACCCTCATCTCCTCACACCTTCATGTCCTCATCCGTTGCCGCCGCCATTCTCAGATGTGTTCCGAGGCAGCCTGGGGCTCTTATTTGCGACGGCCCCATTCCTCCATATTTTCGCCCAGCATAAGCCCTCTGGACGAGGCGGCTACTGCCTGGAGTGCGCGCAGAGGCTCCAAGCCGTCAGATTTGCCCCCTTCCCTCCACCTTTGCTTCAATGAGGCGGGGTCAGATTCCTGGCTGGCGTAGTGTGCATCCCGCACTACGGTCTCTGCGCACCTCATCTCCCCGCGTCCGTATCATCACTTTCCGCCTCTCGGCCAGCCTCATCCCCAACCTCCTCATGCCTGACTTGCCGACCTCGACATTATGCTCCCCTCATGTCATGCATGCTGGTATCCCCTGCGCCGTTGCTTGGGGGCAGCCAACAGGCATGAAAACATTTGTGAAGCGTGGTGCGGGTCCTTCGTGGTTTGCTCGCCATTCGAGCTTTTAGCGCGACTCGGATCTGTGATGTGTTCGCGAGCCTTCATCTCTGGGAGAGAGGGTACTTGTGTAGAGTCGGTGTTCGATCCGGATATCGATTTGGGATATGGCGAATATGCAGCACGCCATACGTAGGAGCCAAACCGTCGCATCTGTTGATCCCCTACACTATAAGAGAAGTCACTGAAAGATCCCAAATGCTTCTCCTCCCCTCCCTATACATATTTGTCATATGCTGGGTTCGTTACCCATAACCGTATCTTGACTCTGTGTCATTCCGGTATTGTTGGCTCTCTGCCATCCTCGTATGGCTGACTCGCTGTCATATCCATATTGTTGACTCTCTGTCGTGTTGTTGACTCGCTGTCATGTTGTTGACTCTCTGTCGGCTATTGACTCTCTGTCGCATGGGTGACTCCTTGTCACATTATTGACTCTCTGTCATATTCCTGTATTGTATGATGTGTCGTTGTACTGTTGATCCTAGTTAAGGGCGAAAACCCTAAGTGGAGAAATAGCAAGATGGGCTAGGGGAATGGTGGGACTGATGGGGGAAGTAGTAACTCAGAGCTAAAGCTGACTGGAGCCACAGTGGGATTGACTAGGGAAACAGTAAGGCTGATGGAGGGAACAGTCAGATCAATTGCCGGAGGAATATTAGGATCAACCGGGGGAATATCAGAATCAACCGAGGGAATATCAGGATCAACCGGGGGAATATCAGGATCAACCGGGGGAATATCAGGAACAGCTAGAGGAACAGCAGGGTTGACTGGAATGATAAAGGGGGGAGGACGACAGGATTGACTGGGAGATGGCAGAATTAACTGGGAACAACAGGACTGACTAGGGGAATGACAGGATTAATTGGGGGACAGCAGGATTGACTGGGGAAACAGCAGGAATTGGCTGGGGACGACAGTTCCTGCCTGGGGAATGATAGGATTGACTGGGGGACAGTAGGATTGACTGGGGGATGGCAGTTCCTGCCTAGGGAATGGCAGGATTGACTGGGGGATGACAGGATTGACTGGGAGATATTCCTGGGGCACTGGGAGCTTAGCTCAACCAATTTTCTGATGGTGACTGATGTTCCACTGTCCAGAGTGAAGAGGGAGCCTAATCCGAGAGCTGCAAGCTCGTCGATAAGGGAGACCCGGGGATTATTGGGAGTTGTTGGTGGGGTACAAAAGTCAGGATCGCGATTGCTCAACGAGACCGTCAGTGGTACTTCTGCTGATGTAGAAGGTACCGGCGGAGGGGACTGTTCGATATCCTCCTCCTGCTCGACGTCCGGGACAACGGCGGGGTTGACTGTGGGATTGGGGGTTCTCCGGATGAACCTCCTTGTTGAATCCCTTGGTGGTGCGGATGATTTTCCTCTGGGGGCCAGAGTCCAAACACGAAGGTGGGACTAGTATTGGATAACCCCTCGCGGTGGGCTCCACTTGTACGCAACCCAGCGAGTTCGCACAAGAAATGACACGGAACGTGCCAGTGTGTCTTGAGGAGATATCCAGAAGTCCAGGACCAATGTGTGGAAGCTGGTCACAGAGAAATGAGGAAGAAGTGATTATTGTATAGTCAACCGGGTCTACGGGGAACTGGGGCGGATCTCTACCTACATGTAGTTTATATACCTGTCTGTAGCCCGGAACTTCCTTCTCCCATTTCCCCGGGGTCCTTTCCAAAGTTCCCTTCTCTTCCGGATGTTCCTATCATCCACTAACCTTCCCAGTGAGAGCCTCCCCAGTACCATATGCATAGGGTTATGGGTTTGGGAGGCTCCTTCCAGTTCCTGGTTAACTCGTCACAGTACGCCCCCGGGCGTGCTGTACATTATATTGATGATATACAAGATTTCTCACTCCTTGTGCGCCTCACGATCCGTGAGCAGTACATACTAGACAAAGAACACGTAAGTCGCTAACCACGCTATTCTTAAAGAACGTACCCTAATGGCCACGATCTCGGTCTTCGTGACTTTGCCATGCTCATCCTTGTCGATGAGGAAGATCTTAAATGCGTGCCTACGGGCATGAACATGCGACCTAGCTGTTCGACGAGCTTTTCCGGCAGTGTAGGCGCAGCGGCACAGACATATATAGTATCGTATGGCCCTTTAGCAGTTCGATCAGCCAAGTATTCGCGGGTGAAGAACAGCCTCTCACCAACATACCCTATAGAGCGGCTTAGCGCTCAGTAATCTATACGCCCTGAGATGCTTACCAAGACGCCCATCCCCAGTAATGATTTGAATGTCCTTGGATTCTTTCCCACTGACCACCCCGGGAGTTCTGGCGTGTGTTGGATCCCTTTCTTTCTCCCTTGACATCCTCGTAAGCGCCTAAAAAGTCATACTGCCTGGTGAAGACTTTGGGAGACAAAATACTCTGATCGGAGTGTTGAGCGAAGAGCACGTCTAATATCCGCATCAAGATCCTCAACAGCTTCGATGGTCTTTTCGTCTCATTGGGAGCCACTGTGTGAGACAAGGAGTCGGCTGCAGGGATCTACTACAACGCTGAACGACGTGTCAAATTCATTCAGCGTCTCGAATTAGTCGACTCGAGCTCACTGGTACAACAGCACCGATGACGCCGTTGAACACATCTGACTTCACCCGCAGCTTCGCGACAGGCGGAGGAGCCCAGTCGTGTCTATCGTATAGGTTAGGCAAATGGCACTTAAGGATATTGGAGAAAGAACTCGAACACACCTACACAAACAGCCGGAGTTGCTTTAGCGTGCTCAGGAATACAAACGAGGTCACCAACATGGTCGAAAAGGGTGCCACCCGACCTCTTTACACTGCCTGGGCGCGTAGACCTTCCGAAGCTGCGTAAAACTGGTACAGTGAGGTTATACTCCTCCTACACAAGCTGAAGCTGAACACCTCAACGTCGACCAGATACTAGGTGATCCGTGTACAAGAATGAGGATCATTTTCCCCGCCGGGTTCACGCCGATGTAGCCTACGATAAGTATGTCAGCGAAATGCGTGAAGCTCGAGATATTGATGACGAACTGAAATGGACACCAGCCTGTGTATTCGTGGCTCAGTTCAAAGTTTTACACGTCGCAGTCGGTCGGCTATAAACCGCAGGATCAAAAGCAAGCGGAACGAGGGGCAGGGCACAGAGGAGGCGCATTGGGTTATGTCGGTCGAGAATGCCAGCTTTGAGGGAAGATGCGTGTATTACATGGTTGATCTATTTATGTTAGGTCCGAGCGGGGTTCGTCCAGGAATCGTCCCGACTGTGAGACACTGACTAGGAATGGGTGACGCCTGCGCGGAATGCGAAAAATCGTACAGAACTGGTCAACAACTCCCTGACAGAAAGTGCCCAAAACAGGCAATTTTGGATCGAACCTCTTAGGCGGCATGCCGGGGTCCTTCAGGACATAAGACATGGTATGGGAGCCTATTAAAGGCTTTGAGTCGGAGCGGCATTTCCAAGAATTGGAGTCACCGTCGTGCCTGTTAGCGCCAGAGCAAAGCTGTCCTCAACCAAGCGCCCGTCGTAACACTGACAGGGAATTCGCAATGGGCAAACCGCGTCGCCATCAACAGAAAGCCCAATCCTCGAGCCAGCAGTAAAGCTACACCGGAATCAGCAAACAATCATGTACACCGTTCGTGAGAGATTATATACGCACAAACTTTTCAACGTCTCCGTACACCCGCTCAAATCAGCACTCAAAGAGAGCGGGCAGTTGTGGTCTGCGATGAGTCGCTCAAGGGATTTCGGGCCGGTCGGTCCTGGGGGCTAGGACAGCTCTTCGTTCTCTTTCCCTCCCGTCATCCATCTTGTGATAACTTGCTTCAGTAAATTGTGCGAGACGTCGCTTATATGTCGGCCTTTCAGGAGTCTACTCTACCCCTCAATTCGACGAACCTCAGTGGGCCAGAGGTATTTAATGCTTTCGTTTTATCAAGTTGTTTAGTTTCTGACTTAGTGACAAGGACGAATGGATGTTAGAGGAGAACCGCTCGGCTGGTGGCTCTGACGAAGTTTCGTTACTATTATCAGGTGCTTCAGAATCGCGTTCTACTTCCACCTATGATCCCCAGGGTGATGAGAATGAAGCTGCACCATCCGGCCCACAGCAGACAAATAATCCATCAATTAATGGCCCTCACCGCTCAGTTCAAAAGGAGACCTTCTTTGGCATACCGCAGCCTTCTAAACCTGCAAATTTTAATCTGAGTACGTTTTCCGTCGGTCCTGTTGAGTGTTACATTGATCAATTTTGCCAACAGACTACGACGACGATTACGAGAAACGTTTCCCTCCAGATCCTATCTATGAGGAGGCCACTTCGCCAAATGCTCGCGTATATCGCGTGTACATGGAGGAGGCTACTAAATATGATGCCTACATGACAGATGAAGCACGGGAGGGACTAGATGTGCTCTTGGTCTTCGTGAGTTCTTGTGCGATGACTCAATGACTTCATCACAAACCATTGTACACAGGCCGGTCTCTTCTCTGCAGTCCTCACTACATTCGTCGCACAAACGTCGCAATCTTTGCAGCCTGATCGGGCGACTGAGACCACTTTGCTTTTGCGCGAAGTTGCCGCCCTTCAGCGCGCCCAGATCAACGGGACCTCCATCGATTCCATCCCCTCCACGCCAGTGGAGTTTACTCCCTCCTCGATTGATGTCTGGGTGAACGGACTCTGGTTCACGAGTCTGACGTTGAGTCTCTCCTCCGCACTCTTTGCCATGCTCATCAAGCAGTGGATTCGCCATTACACGTCTTTCGTATCGGGAACAGCACGGGAACGCAGCCTCATCCGCCAGTACCGGTTCATGGGTCTTGAGAAGTGGCATGTTCCTACGCTGATCGGCATCCTTCCTGTTCTAATGCATATTTCCTTGGCCTTATTCTCCGCCGGTCTCACACTTTTCCTTATTCCCCTTCGGCCCTCTATCGCCAGCATTGTGGGGAGTCTTAGCACTCTCGTCTTTGTCGCCCATGTGACTACAGCGGCCTGGCCTTTGTTCCGCATTCAATGTCCCTACACCACAGGTCGGTGTGGACGTCGGGAGGATGTCATTGTTATGTCATAATGGATGGTCCTCTTTGATGTCACCATTGTGCACAATTGACGTCCACTTCGAATTGGTGGATCCGATCTGTAGCACATCATTCTGATAGGTGATGTCCATTCGACGTCAAGCCCGTTCATCGCAGCGAGGCTATCCGGGCCTCAGAACAAACTCAGAGTGAGATTTTCGTGGTGTCACCAGTTCTTCAGCCTGGTGCTCAACGAGCACTACCAAATCGTTTTGTCAATGTATATCAGTTATCTTGAGCAGTGGTATGCACTAGAAGTAATCGTGTCTATTGATCGAACTCAGATTCGATTTTACAGAATATCTAATACTATCATTATCACTGTCACCGTGAGCATCTGTTTCAATATCAGGTAATGGAAGCCCCCCGTCCGCGTCCGCCTCTATCTGCCATCGCTTCACCCCGCCCTTCCTGTTGAACTGTCGAAGAACGTGCCCCGCTACCTGCAGCCCCGCCAATGATTGTCACTAACGACATAGGGAGAGTGATCCCGAAGTCCCGGACTTTGCAGGATCGCCGTGTAGTGCTACATTGTCATTGTAATTAATCTGCATCGCACTAGGAAGGTGTATGTGAAAATGGAACATGTAGAATAGCACAAAACATACAGAACAAATTGTTGGTGGTGGATAGTCAAGGACTTGTACCATAAGCAGGAGCTTGTGTTCGTTGGTTTTGCTGGCTTGCTTGATGTGAGTGATGTGTAAATTAAGAGATATTGGCAACGCACTTGATCAGTCTCGAAACCATGCTTGCACCTCATCGTCCACCATGCGCTCCTCAAAATGTCCGCGACAGCATGTACCGAAGGTGTCAGAAAAAAATCTGGAGCGCCAGCTGGCCCAAAGTCCTGTATCAATTGGGAGCTTATGAGGGGGCGTTGTGAATCCCAGGGTATTCGACGTCTTACCAGAGGCAGTCCCAGACACTGTTGAACAGCACAAGCAAGTAAAACAACAAATGTCGGAGAAGTCAAAGGTGGGGAAGAGGTGAAGTCGAAGGTGGGAAAGAGACGCTTTGGCGCATCCAAATATATACGAAAGTGATTGTGGACCAGTTGTGGACGGTCGTCGTCGGTGGACAAGATAGGTTACCTCTTTGGGCCTGTTCCAAATTGGGATGCCTGCCGATCACGTTCATTCTCAAGGCCACCTCGACACATTCCTCCTTCAAAGTCAACCAAAAATAAGGCTGCTCACTCTCCTCGGAATCGAGTCAGTATGCATCATGCCTCCGCATCCATGAATGCCGCCATGACCCGATGAGAACTTTAGTCTTACAGTTTGCTCGGTGGTCGTCGTCGCCGACCTTAGGGCACGGCAGACTGGCAGTCACAGCCAACATCAGGTGCGGGCATCTACTCGACGTCAAGAATAAGACAATGCGAGGTTGGAAAGAGGTCGGTGACATGTTTGTTGATCGGTGTCATTGTGGACTCAGCCTAGCAGCAGTAATCAGTCATTGTTATTGATCATTGTTACATCGTGCTACTTCGTCCACCAGAGGCTAATGTGGGTTGGTGGTGTATCACACTCCTCTCAGTACCATCATCCACGACATTACTTTCACACTGCGCAAGTCCATGCTTCGGAGGCATTTGGATTATGTATCCTTGAAAGAGCAGGAGCATCAAGCTCCCCGGTCGGACGAAGCTTTTGTGACACATGCTTTTGAGTGGCTACTCAACATGTCATCGAATCCGAGTGTTCATCGTGTTGTCACACAAGCTGTCGGCGGGCTTCTCTATAAATCATCATTGATAGGCGAACTTGTACACGATAATGTGCCATTCCGAGTTGCCTGGCACGACATGTTTCACGAGTCCATCCGTCGCTCAGTTTATGACGCTTGCATTCTTCCTGAAAAGGTAGACTTGCTGGAACGATTACTCCGTAGCACACTTCATTCCCCACAGTTCATTTTCCAAGTGCTGCACGATTCAGCTATAGGCACCGCTATCCAGTCCTTTCCAGCGCCAACTTTGCAATGGGAATCAATGGCAACCGCGTTCCTGTGGCATCATCGCCCTGGTCTGTTCGACCATACTACTCTTGCTTACAAGGCCTGCGACGTTGTCCATCATCTCATATCAGACACACGCGAGAAGGAAACACGGCTACCAGTTATTGTGTGGGAGGATCTCCTTGCAGCAGCCTCCTTATGCCCCGGCGTACTGCTTCATGATCTGTCAGATTGGCCCTTACACCAGAAAATTACCGATGAGCTGACTAGCCGTCTATGTTTCCAGCGGTGGCCTTCGGATCGCAACAATACACTCCCAATCTCATTCGAAGAAGTGCTGTCTAGTGAGAACTTCGTCTGGTTCTTCCTCTCACCCTTCGACCCGTACAAGGGGAATCCGTTGGAGTCTGAAAAGGTGCAACGGCTTCTTTCCCTCGTGTACGCCATTCTTTCGCGTGGACTATGCGACGTCACCCCTGAACTCTTTATCGGAACTTGGAAAGACCTTATCTGGGAATTGCAAGCGGGGTCTGTTACTCTCGACGACCAGGAAGCAGTGTGTGTGGCGGCGGACGCACTCTTGCAGGAGAGGATCACATTTCAGGACAATTTTGGGGTAGATGCAGTTCTGCTTCCATCTCTGATACTTCTCCATTACCGGAAACCGCACATCCCATTGCGGAGTGAAAGAAAAGACATCCTTCTTGGTCTTATCGAGACCAGCATGTTCCCCACTTTCCATGATAAAATCCTAGATTCGCCGCGGACTTACTCTGGCCCCGTAGCATTTCTCGCTGCTTCCGTCATTCGTACAAGCTTTGAGTCGCCGGGAGCTCAAGCAGAGGACTTGTGGTGGCTCGAATACCTTTCCTTGCCCGAGAACAGTGCTACTATCGTGGCTTTGTTCACATTCCAGGGGACCGTGGATACTCCCGCCAGTGTGGCGCAGGTCAGAGATGACCTTGTGCTTTTCTTTTCCCGGCAGTCACCGGACTGGGATACTTTGCAACAATGCAGGACATCAATGGAATCACATCTGAAGGGTTTTGCGTTTGATGACTGGCGGGATACATATCGGGATAATATGAAGGCGGCTGGAAAGGTCATTGATGAGTTTATCTCTAAACAAGTCAGAGAGTTTTTTGTGTTGTTGGTCTGTGCTAACTTTGTATCTGCGAGCAGTCCCCTGGCCCGATTAGTCGCCTTTTTCGACGCTCTAGGAAGAGCCCGGATCCCGAAGCGAGGTACCCTCAAGTCGAGCCTTCACCCTCGAGTACGGCCAAGACGAGCGGGTAATCGTGTTCGCTTGTACAGACTGAGACAAGCTTCCTCGCCACATCGTGCTATAGTAATCACATTCATTCGCGAAACTGAGGAACGCACGAAACTGTCATTACATTGACGATATACAAAATTGCTCACTACTCGTGCGCCTCACAATCCGTGAGTGGTACTAGACGAAGAATACATGAGTCACTAACCACGTTAGTCTCAAAGAACGTACCCTAATGCCCATGATCTCCGTCATCATAACTTTGCCATGCTCATCCTTATCGATATGGAAGATTTTCTGGACGTGCGTGCCTATGGCAATGAATGGGTGACCGAGCTGTTCGACGAGCTTCTCCGGCAGTGTAGGCGCAACGGCACCGATGTGTACTATATCGTACGGCCCTTTAACCACTCGATTAGCCAAGTGTTCACGGGTAAAGAACAGCGTCGGTCGATACAATATTTCCCTCTTTTCACTGAGACGGCGCGAACTTGATAGAAAGCGGTAAATCGAACCACGGCTCACGTCGAGAACGCTCCAGTCAGAGTGAAGGTATGATAAGAGGTGCTCCACGATATGGGCATGCTACGTCGATAAGCGCAAGAGCCTGGGACGAAGCGGACGCTCGGCACCATATGTGGAGCACTGATTGTGATGCCGTGGCCAGATACTCTGAGAAGGTAGTTGAAGGCCAAGAATTGAGAGGTGAAAGACTACTTACGACGAGTGGCTCTCGTGGTTTCTTGAGTGTCACGGCCAGGGAGTATTCCTTGCACACCGCCGTTAATTCCAACGCCCACCACTTCAAGCCGTGGTACAAATGATGGTACGTCCATCCCCGGCCAACGCATTTATGTTTCTGACAACGAGTTTCGTTCTGTAGGTGAACCCATAATCAGCACCCAGGTCACTCCACATAGATAGACAGCTCGTTTCCAGTTCTACGGATTCGTCCATAGAGGAGAAGCGTCGTTTAGCTTACAGGAGGTAGTCGAATCATTCAACGCCCTCCCCTGTTGACTTCAAACTCGAAACCATCGCCGTCGGTTCGTGTTTTTCGCTATCTTGTAGCCGAATCTCCAAGAATCGGAGCCGAGAAGAACTGACGTATAAGGGAGGTCATGGCGGGACCTGTTGAAGATTTGTCTATTGGATGGTTGATCCATTCATGGCAAAGTACAAGCGCGATACGTGCCCTCCATGGATGGTCCACGATGTCTCCTGAATAGATTTACCCCCTGGAAGTGAAAGCTCTACTTGAGAGATAGCGCGCCTGTCGAGTCCTCAAAGACAAAACGTCTGTCCTAACAAGTAACTGGCAACGGCCAAACCGCGCGGCCGTCAACAGAGCGCCCAATCAGAAATACCAGGGGATCGTCTAGTAATTGTCCCGTTTGTGAGAGGCATTTAGTGGATATACGCTTGGTGTCGGCGTGATTAAATGGAGGACTGGAATTTGACATGGGCCATGACATCAAAGGGAGGGTCTCGTAGAGTATAAAAGGCTTCAACTCTGTTGTCGTCTCCAGCCAGCAAAGCTACACCAGAATCAACAAGCAATCATGCACACCGTTCGTGCTTACCATCGCCATCCGTCGTACCCCTCGCTGACTCCAAGCCTCCAGACCACCTGCGCGTCGTGAGTGCTACAGTTTGTTATCGGGACCCGTCCTTAACGTGATCGTGGCGCTCTTGCGCGCCAGGCCAGTGCAAGTGCAACGAATGCAAGCCCTAACTCGTCATAAAGGTTGAACGTTGAACAACTGCGTATATTGTAACATGTAAATGTACAATTTTTGCCCTGTTTTTCCAGCCAAGCGCCATCTGTGCTATGTTTATGGATGTTAGCGGTTTTGCAGTAACAAGAGATTAAACACGTACAAGGTCTTCAGCGCCTCCGTACAGGCGCTTCATGCCTTTGTAGCGCTCAAAGTCGTCGCGGTGAGAGTTACTCAAGGACCGAGGTAGGTAACTGAGCGGGACGATCGGCGTCGCTCTGACTTCTGTTATTTTAAGGAGAAGACGAACTAAGAATAGGGCACTGAAGCTTGAGAAGAAGGCATGTACGCTATAAAGCGGGTCAGCAAAGTCTTGAGCCTGGAGCAGAGCAGATCAGCAAGCCAAGCTGGACAAGCATGTAGAGGGCATGAATGAGGAGATCGGAGGCCCTTCAAGTTCCAGAGGGATACCAGTTTTTTTCTACAAAGAAGATGAGCCGACAATCTGTGAGTGTATGCACTGTCCGGGACCTTCCGAGCGAGGGCCTCAATGGCCAGGACGATTACACAGTGCGAGACCATCTTTGGGCGTATGTGATTCGTCCTGCATCATTCATAATTGTGTTTCTATAGTCAGGGCATAGAAGAGTCAGAGGCAGGAATAGATTACTGTGGGATGCTTGGAGAGCCGCTCGTTCCTCGTCGTGAGAAGACCTGCTGGGTTCCAACTTGAAAGGACGAACGGACGCACTTTGTCCTAGGCAAAGACGGGCCCAAGGCAATCTTCTACCCATTGATTTTTCTTATTCTAAACTTATCCTATTCTGTGTTGTTAGCAGGAGAAAGCTTACACAGGTGGCATTCCGATGGAAAGTTTAAAAACTTTCCGGACTGGAAAGTTTCATGGAAAGTGTTTCAGACTCGCGCGGCGTGTTTTTCCTCATCGGGATGAATAATATTCGATTTAAATATTAGCTTGTTGGATAATGATTGACTTAAATGTCCTCGATCGCGATCTTCCCTTATTATCTCACCACCACCTCTCGCTGTCCTTCACGGACACGCCACCACCACCAACTTAGGATGATGACACGACGCGCCACCATAAGGCTGAAGTTTGAACCGTCGTTCTAGGACTGTTCCTCCCGGACACG
>QLPD01006101.1:0-14263 GCA_003314085.1 Hymenopellis raphanipes | reverse complement strand
AAAGGCGCTCCCGTTGCACGTCAACGTTACGCACACACCGCCTAGCATCGCAGAGGATGAGTCCGTTCCTGCTGACCCGGGCTTCATTTCGACGCTTGCTTTGACCGCTGCGACCTTCAGCACTGGAAGCTACGGCTGGAAGGGCACCAAGCGCTTCTCTGTTGAGCTCCCTGGCGAAGGGGATGACAAAGAGACTGTACAGGTTATGTTGACGTGGGTGTCTGTTTCTCTAGTTCCTCGACATTCTTATTGATTCCGCCTAGTATTAATGCCACCGTCATGGGCAGCAAACAGGCTCCCAGTGATGCTGAAGATGAAGCCAAGGCTGATGAAGCTAAGGAGGAAGAGGCCAAGGAAGAGGAGGCTAAAGAGGACGAGGCAGCTAAGGAGGATTAATCATCAGCCAACGAAAAAGAAAGCAATGTGTGGAATTGGGAACGACATATGTGAATCTGTTGTAGCGATCTTTATTTGCTATATTATGACTGTTACGACCTATGCTCGATCTGATCTTGAGAAACCAGCGAGAAAATGCGCATGCAACTCAAGGATGACTTGCTACATCAGTCAAGCTCCAAGTCCTTCGCAGTCATCGCAGGCACATTAAAATTCTGAATCTTATCGTCAAATAGACGCTGAGGATAAGAAATTAAATAGACGCCGAATAAGTGCCTGCAGTTCCTGTCCTCGTTGCACAATGTTCACTAAATCGCCTGCTACCCTTGAAATTGTTGCACGACCTTGGCCTGAACGACGGTCATGGAGAAATCATTGCCATCGCCAGCCCGGCGATCATCGATTCAAAAGTTGACCATCCTCGCCTGCGCAGCATCGCTCTCGCTGCTCTTCACTCTCTTCCCAAATCCCCCACCCTCACCTCACTCTACGGACATCGCTGAATCAGAATGGGAAGACAACACATGGCCCTACCGCGCCCAAACCGCCTGGGACATATCCACCGATTTCGCCTACCCGCGCACACTCGAGTACGACGTTACGGAGGGGACGTGGCTCCGCCTGGACGTGCACCCGGTCAGCGGCGAGATCGTCTTTGATATGCTCGGTGACCTCTATTGCTTGGCGCCTTCCTCACAGTCGGACAGAGCGCACCCGATTCTGGTTGGGGTCCCGTATGATAGTGACCCGCATTTCTCGCCCGAAGGGGAGAGGCTGGTGTTTCGGAGCGATGCGGAGCTGGGCGTGGAGAATATATGGGTTATGGAGTGGACGGGGTGCGAGGTGATGGATGTCGGGCGGCCCGAGTTGGTGTCTCGTAGGCGGGATTTGGACGCAGACGAGGCATTGCTAGCGAGAGGTGTCAAGGAGACTGCGAAGAGGAGATGGAATCGGTTGGCTGGGGAGGGCCGACTTGGAGGTAAGTTCTCCAAGTTATGTTTACTTTTTGCTTGATGAATACTCTTGTCTGAATCTAGCACGTCGTGTCACCAACGAGACGTTCCGCTGGGTCTCCGACGCCCGCTTTCATCCCTCCGGCACCAAAATAATTGCATCAAAGTGGTATACATCCTACATCACCCTCGCAGCCTCCGAAGGATGGGAATACGATGTCCCCCCTCTCTCCACCGACCCCCAGGACAAAATCACACCACAAAGTGGGCGGAGGCTTCTCGGTCGAACGCTGCCCCCGGGGATGACGCTAGCCGACTATGGCGACATGCAGATCGGACCGGAGCAGTTCGTGTGGCGATCTGAGGATACGCTTATTTACTCGAAGAATGTTAGGGATTTGTATAGGATTGGGGATAAAGGTAAGTAGGTGACTATGAAATGAATGATTTTCATTGACGCCGCGGCCGATCCCCAGATGTCCATCAAGGCGTGTATGCCATCTTCTCCCGAAACGTTACGAGCGGTAAAGATACGCTTCTTGTTGATGCGTTTCCTGGAGGCGCATCCCGTCCGGAGCTCTCCCGCGATAAGAGGACGCTCGCGTTCGTTCGGCGTGTGCGCGATCATGAGGTTCTTGTCTTCAAGTAAGCTCCTTCCTACCCATTGTGCGCAAGCCAAGATTCTTTATTAACCACCTCTCTTCAGAGACCTGGAAACCGGTACCATTCACCACATATTCGACGGCCTCTCGTACGATCTCTCGTATGCCTGGGCGCCCATGGGAACCTACCCATCCTACGCATTCACCCCTTCCGACGACGCCGTCATCATCTGGGCTGCAGGACAGATCTACCGCATCCCGCTCGCCGTCAACACATTCGGAGAACGCGTAGCAGGGGGCACTCCCGCCCCAATTCCCTTCCGCGCTCACATCGAGCTCAAGCTGGCGGAGACTCTGACTGGAGGAGGCATCGACCTCGTGGGGCTGGAGACTCAGGATGAGATGAACGTTACGGCTTTTCGTGATCTAGGCATCGACGAGAGGGGTGAGAGAGCGGTGTTCCAAGCTGCGGGGGTGACGGTCGTACAGGACTTGAGCACGGGTAGGACTACGAAAGTCCCTGTTGTGAACCCCATGGCCAAAGCGGCGTATTATTCGCCCGCCTTTGTTAGTGGGTCTGGGTCGAGCATGCGCACGCTCGTCGTACACGCCCGCTGGTCCGACAGGAATTTCACGACGTTCGAGATTGCGGATGTCGATTCCGGGAGGGCGTATGAGGTTGGGGGGTTAGCTTTGGGACGGTATCATTCTCCTTCCATATCCGCTTCGGAACGCAAGATCGCTTTCATCAAGACGGCGGGGGATAGTTTGACTGGTGATGTCGTTGCTACTGCCCGCCCGGGTCTTTACGTTGGGGATATCGTCTTACCAGACGAGGAGGAGGAGGAGAGTGCCGAGGTGTTGGTGTCCAACGTCCGCTTCGTGGCGGAGCTCGTTCCCGGCGTTATTGATCGTGTGCATCTAAGGTTTATTGGGGGAGACAGGCTTTTGGTGCACGAGGCTAGTCGGGTGTATACGATTGATCTGAGGGCGGATTCGCGCGGCGTGTTGGGGGGAGAGTATCCGCAGCATATGCTGGTTTCTGGGAAGATGACGAATGAGATAGCGGTGTCTGGCGACATGCTGGCGTTTGTGGAATTCCATCATGTGTTTTTGGGTCCTTTGAGGGACGGGGAGGGAGAGGCGTTGTGGGCTAAGCCGGGGAACGCTACTGAGGGGATTGCGAGGTTGAGTTTGTATGGCGGGCATGATCTTGCTTGGAGCGGTGATGGGAAGAAGGTGTTTTGGTTCTTTGGTTTGTACTCTTACTTCTTTGCCCTCGGTGTTGACTTATACCTGAGCATTTAGGACCAACGCTTCATTGGCTCGAGGTTGACGACATCAAGCAGTGCGCATCGGAAATTCAAAACGATACCTTGAACTTTGGTATTAAGTGTGTCAAGGACCTCGTCCAGACGCAGGAAGTTCATGTTTCTCATTCGACGGATATTGCTCGTATCAAGCAGGAAGTGGCGCTATCCGGGCATTCTGGCGTCCTTGCTATTCGCAATGCGACGATTCTCACTATGCAGACGGGTGTGGTGGAGTCGGATCTTATCATCGGAGGGACTGTGCTCGTGGAAAATGGCGTTATAACGGCTGTGGGGTCGGAGGTATCGATTCCGATTCCGAGTGGTGCACATGTCATTGACGCGCGTGGTGGTACGTGTCTAATCTGTATATTTTTGTGCTTGGTTATTGAAAAAGAGACTATTATGTGTAGGCTTCGTAACACCAGGGTATATCGACGTACATGCCCATTGGGGAGGGTGTCTCGTCATATATCCCGCCAAGTCGTGGGAGATGCAGACCTTCTTAGCCTATGGCGTAACGACAGTGCACAAGTGAGGATCTACCCCATCTCAGTCTGTCTGTCTATGGTACAACTGAAATCGATTTGTCGGTAGCCCCAGCTCGGAAACCGTCACGACGTTTATTGAGCGCAGCCGCTTGGAGAGCGGGCAGCTCGTCGGCCCGCGGTCGTTCACCACCGGTTCGGCTCTGTTTGGAGGGGGGTGGGTGGGGATACATCAGGAGATTGTGGATATGGATGAGGCGGCGGCGGCGCTGATGCGGATTAAAGCTGAGGGCGGGCCTGCTGCGATGTCGTATAAGAATTATCAGTTGCCTTCTCGGTAGGTCTTCCCACAGAGATTGAGGGTGAGAAAGGAGCTGAGAGGATTTGTTACTATCAGGGCGTCAAGGCAGAGACTTTTGAAGAAGGGAAGGGAGCTGGGGTTGTTGTGTGTCCCGGAGGGAGGGGGGTATTATGATTGGGATTTGACGTATATTATTGACGGTAAGTTCGTCATTCAAACTTCCAAGCGTTTGATTTATGCCAATGTTTTTAGGTATGACGACCGTTGAACATTCGATCCCGGTGTCGGTTCTATATGATGATGTCCTTACGCTTTACGCTCGAAGCGGTACAGGCGCTACGCCGACGCATATTGTGAGCTATGGCGGTGCGCTTGGGGAGGAATACGAGTGGGCGCACTATGATGTCCCGAATGACCCCAAGTGCGTACGGACTGCTCTTTGTTGCTTGCTCTTGCTCACTGTGTAGCTCAGATTGCGTCGGTTTACCAGACACGATATTCTGGAAGGTCTACATGAAAGTAAAGCCCGGCCGAAAGAGTGTATGTTCCTGTTACTCCAACTATTTTGTGCTGAGCGATATATCGAACAGCATATGGGCTCTTCAACATTTCCGAGTCGATAGCCAAGATGGTGCATATGGGTCTCAAGACCCACATCGGCGCTCACGGCGAACGACCGATGGGCCACAACTACCATGCGGAGATGGCGTTCACCAAAGCTGGGGGGTTGACTAATTACCAGGTGCCATTTTCCCTCCCTTTCTTCCTTCCCTTACCTTACCTTTCCAGGTGTTACAAGCAGCTACGTCCTCCGCGGCGCAGACGCTCGGGATCTGGAGCTCCGTGGGGTCTTTGGCGCCCGGGAAGCTTGCGGATTTCTTGGTGTACAATCCCCATGTTGATTTGGTGGATGGCGAGATTGGGGGTACGAGGGAGTTGGTGTATGTTGCGAAGGCTGGGAGGGTGTGGGATGCGGCGAGTATGGATGAGGTGTGGCCGTCACAAGGAAGGGTTCAGGAGATGCCGCCGTTTAATCCTTAGTACTAATTGATGTGTTAACGGACGGATTTGAGAGCATCTAAGTTCACCCTGATGGTTGCACGCGCCATGCGATGTCCGGAATTTAGCAATAGCATGAACACCTGACATTGCACTCTTCTCACACTTATCTCTTCTATTCCACACTTACCTTTGCCTCTTCTCACTTAATTACCAATCATGTCTCTTGGGCGTACCTTGACTCTGTGAGCAGCAGCGTCGACGTACATACTGAATACCTTATTTCCCGTGACAGCAACGATGGAAACAAGATGCCCGTCCTCGGCCTCGGGACATGGCTCTCCAAGCCGGGCGAGGTCGAGGCTGCCGTGCTGCACGCGCTCAAGACGGGGTACAGGCATATAGACGCTGCGCTGATTTATGGGAATCAGGAAGAAGTATGTGGGAATAAGTTCTGTTAACGTGTGAAGTTGATGAATGCTGGCCGTAGATCGGAGAGGCGTTGAAGAAGACCGATGTACCACGGGAGGACATCTTTTTGACGAGCAAGATGTGTACGTCCCTCCCTCCCATCGTTGATCAAATATGACATTGGCATGGGAGTTCAGGGAACAACTCGCACCGTCCCGAGCTCGTCGAGAAGACCCTCGATCTGATCCTCAAACAGCTCGGTACGACGTATTTGGACTTGTATGAGGTACATCCGTTTCCCGCTCCCTCCCTACTAATACTCATCCATGATGACTAGATCCACTGGTTAGTCAGTCTTCTCACTGTAGCCTGAATGAACAAACGGTACCAGGCCCGTCCCATTCAAACCAGGGGACACCCTCGAGCCGCCCTCCGCAGACGGAACCGACATCCTCATCGACGCGGACTCGCCCGGGATCGCAGAGATCTGGAAGGCCTTTATCGAGGTGAAGGAGCGGACCGGCAAGGTCAAGTCGATCGGGGTGCGTCCTCTCCCCTCTTCCTCTCCTTTCCCCTCCCTCTTCTCTCCTCTTCTCTCCTATTCTCTCCCTTCCTCTCTTCGCCGTTCTGGGTTGCTTGCTCACCTTAGGCTTCTAGGTATCCAACTTCACCCAAGCCCATCTGGAGACAATCATCTCCGCGACGGGCGTCGTCCCAGTCGTAAACCAGATCGAGGCCCATCCGGGACTGCAGCAGCCCGAGCTCGAAGAGTACTGTAAGCAGAAGGGCATCGCGTTGACTGGGTATAGTCCTTGTATGGATTCGGTCTCTTCCTTGTGTTTGTCACTGATTCGTCGCGCCAGTGGGAAATAATGTAATACGCAGTGTGCCATTGGACTTCTTCTGACAAAGGGCGCGATAGGTCATCGGTCTTCCACGCATCATCGACAACCCCAAGATCCGCGAGATTGCGCACAAGTTGGGCAAAGAGCCGTCTCAGGTCCTCATAAGCTGGTGTGCCCAGAAAGGCAAGCGTCGATGGCAATCGTCTTGAAGTGCAACTAAGATTAGCTTCACAGGCATGTCTGTCATACCAAAGTCGGTGACACCTAGCCGCATCGAGGTAACTCGTTCTGGCTTGTGGCGCACCAGTTTACTAACGAAATGAAAAATCAGATCAACTTCCAAGACTTTATCCTCCCCGAAGAGGACTTCGAGGCTATAAGCAAAATCGGGAGGGAGAATCCTGTTCGCTACGGAGTACCAGTTGCCTTCAAGCCTCGGTACGTCCATTTTGCAGCCTTGGCCTCATCTAACACGTTACACAGATGGAACATCGATGTCTTTGGTCTTGAAGAAGAGAAAGACGCCGCGTACAAGGTCTGGTAACTTGGACGAGGAAGCACTGTCGCACATTATAATGAAAAACGCGTTGACGCACTCTAAAAACATGATGATACGGTTATGCTCTAAATGAGGCCATCAAAGTAAGCAGCTGCATCCGACTTGGGCGCAGTCGACAATAGAGAAACAGGCACTTTGGGCTCGGATTTCGGTAATGGGGGAAGGTAGTCAGCGATAATGGAGTCAAAGTCTGGGGCAGGTCCTGAGGAATACGTTCAGAATAGAGCGATATAAGAGGGAAAATTCTAACCTGGAATAATGGCTGGCCGCGCCGAGTTTTTGAGCATCGACGAGACAATGAGTTGTCGGAGAGCAGCGCCATCAAGTACCTTGAATGAACGCGTCACATTTGGCGCGTCGAAAAATGAGATTCAGATAGCGTACCTTGACTTCCTCCTTCTTCGGCCCAGCAGGTGAGGGCTTGCCTTCAGATTTAGGTTCCTTGTAAGTACCCATGGGCCCAGAGGCTTTGCCCAAGAACGTCAGAACATCTCCCTTGGTCAGCATTCCTCGTACACCAGTTCCTTTGATCTTGTCTGTGTCCTCAACACCGTACTCCATTAAAAGTCGGTGCACAGAGGGGAACAGCGGACGCGAATGCGAGGGCGCTGATGTTAAATGCGATTTCGCTGGCGCAGGCTCGGAAGGTAGACGCGGAGGCGGAGCGGCTACTTCTGCCTCCGCCTTTGGCTGGGGAGGCGCTGAAGACGAGGATTCTGCGGGGACTTCAAGGTTCGAGATGTCGTCGCCTTCCTGTGCGAGTAAAGCGATGATTTTACCGACTGGAATGGCTTTCGAGCCATCGGGAGCCTGTCAAATCTCTGGGGTTAGTAGCAAGAACGCTATTTGGGGTTGAACGCACAATAATCTTGCCCATAATCCCGTCGTCCTGCGCTTCCACGTCTATAGTAGCTTTATCTGTTTCCTGCCTTTCCTTAGACGTTTATACCGACGCCAAGGCAGAACACTCACGATTTCCAGCAACACATCTCCCGCGACAAAAGACTCCCCAGGCTGCTTCTTCCAGCTAGCAATACCGCCCTCCGTCATCGTGGGCGACATTGCGGGCATCTGCAGCTGCGTGATTTCATGGCGACTGGGCGTCGAATGCAGAACTGGATTAAAATTGCCCCATTAATCGGACGCGTAATAGCTGGGAAGAGAAAAAAAAGTCGCTCACGTCGTTTTGACTGGCGAAGACATGTCCTGGAAACAGAGGCGAGTTGGCGGGCGTTCATCGTTGCCAGCAGAGATGGGCGCTGGAGGGCGAGACCGAATACTGTTCGGTTGGGGATCGCGTTCAAGCAGTGAGTCCGGTACTCGGGTCCGCGGAACGGGCAGGAAGCTCATGTGATTTACGTGGCGCGTTCAACTCTACCTCCGGATACAAGTATTCGCATGACTTGATTGGGCATGAGCCGACAAGCGGCGAGGCACAAATATTTTACTATTGATGGTAATGTATGGGTGGTACAAGTGAAGAATACTTTGAACACACACTGTTACTTCGATAGCTCTGTTGCCTTGTGCTAGAGACTTTGAGATATTGCTCTCGACCCATCAGTCTTGCTATACCTCCGTGCCCTCCGATGTATAATTTAGAACTTCCATTGAACGAGTTGAGCTTTTAATAAGGGCCAGATAATGAGGATGAAGACGACCATTTGCTTGAACACCAGATCAGTTACCTCCATGGGCATTATTAGTTCGTCGAGAGAACTCCAAGGGTGGGATAAGTATTGCCACCTGTGCCACTCCTTTCATCAGAATGATCATATCTTGTTTTGACCTCTCCAAGAGGTAAATTCGCGGACGCATCCTGAGGGATGCCACACAGGCATTTGAGACACCAAATCCTTAACTGGTGCATACTGTGATCATTCAATTCACAACTGAGTAAGTGACAGGTTACAACATATATACAGCAATCCTAGAGTACAGATCCTCCTTCATCTGAAGCACAAATAGCAATGTCTAATCCCTTGTCCTTCATCTCATGCAAAGCGACAATACAAGCATGGGTAAGATTGGGAAATCGCACCACACGAGAAGCTGTCCACCGGAACCACGCTCGCCGCATGGTTCTCTCCCGAGAACACAACATATGTACTAGATCCGGACCAACGAATCTCCAGTCTGCCCAATAAATCCTTGACACGAAATCAATACTCTCAAGTTGGGGAACAAGTTGATGCCGCTCTCCACCAACCATCTCCAACAGACTCTTCATCAATTCGTCAAGGACACATTCAATGCGCCCAAATTGACGAGCCAAGGCGTCTGAGTCGGTATGGAACCCGATGCCCAGATCCGTTAAGCACGGGACGAGTTTGAGGATATCGGCGAGGGGCTCTCCAGACAATGCTGAATCGCGAAAGTAAAGCCTGGTAAGAGAGCACTGTGATTTGTCGAGGAAAGGAGGAATGAAAGGAAGACATGACAAGTGGCTTAAGTCTCCGATGTCAAGGGATAACAGCGCAGGAAGCGACAGATGGGCCAACAGAGGAGCGTTATTGGTAGTGAGGTGCGCAAGAGAGGTATTCGAGATGGTATGTTGGACCATCAGGACTTCAAAATCGAAGTCATCCATTGGTCCGACAAGATTGGCATCCATATACACAAGATCCACAGAGTGTCTAATGACAGAGAGGAGAGCGATACGACTGGGGAAATACACGCTGAACTTCGATGTGAAAGATGTCAACAGTGAATAGTTGAGGCGCAGGATCATGTTTTCAACTGAGACTTGCCTCAGCTTTGGCGCCACTCCAAACGCACGAATGACGGGAAGGTCCTCTCGCCAAGCTTCCCAGGAGGACTTTGGGTCACACCCTACCAAAGTCAAACGCCTGAGCTCCGGCACCTTCCCTCGTACGCCTTCCAAATACATTACTAGTTCGCTCGGAACCGTCAATGATACGCATGCCCAGCGTTCCGAGTGGGACATTAACACATCCAACAGCCTATATATGCGGCTTCGATTTCCCACACAATCGTTGAACCGGATCTCGACATGAAAGTCCAGCTGGCAGGATCCACTGTAACGCAGGGCGGTTTGAAGAATCGCCATAGGATTTTTATATCTGACAAAAGTCGGACAGCAGTGACCAAAATCTCCACCCCCGCTACAATCGCATTCGCCGAACGTAACTCGGAAGGTCGTCCAAAGATGAGGGTGTCGTGATGCGGAGCGCCAACTGCTACAGACACGGCTCGCGGCCCAAGCACCTTGTTTAGGATCGAGAACCATGAAGCCGGCACTGGGAATGAGCTTGAGAAAGATTTCCTGTAGAACCTCTACCGGAAACCTTCGGATAGTAGACAACGCGCCTAAAACCTGCCGCGAGCGATTCTGCAAGACGATCGCGTGGTCCTCCAACTGTTCGAGTGCATGAGTCTTGTCGGAATGTGGGGATGAGAGTAGCGAAGCGGTTTCGTCGTCGAGGCGCGTGAGCTGCGCGGAGAGCAGAGCATGGAATTCGTGCAGAAGCGGGACTTCCTGAGCATCCGATGGAGGGTTGTTGGAGGAAAGCAGATGTTCTAGAGAAGCAGGGACTGTAGGGAGCACATCGGGACGCGTACCCGTTGCCGTCTGGGTATCGACAAAGTCAGGAAATCATCACTGCGAATCAGGCAGAGAGCTCGTACCATGAGTCTTTGTGTGATGAAAGAGAACATACGTGACATGTCCATTGAATGGTGTTGTGATCTAGTTTCCGTGTCAGTCAGAAATATGTTGAAAGTACGCGAGACATACGCGACAAGAGCAGAAGAAAGGCTGATAACAATGCTGACAGTGGGATCTCGCTCTTATAGACATCGAAGACGCCAAATCAAAACAAACAGAACCGTGATCCTTTGTTCAAATGGACAATGTTCAAAAAGGGTATCTGTAAGCTCATTTAGGGCTCATTGCCAATCATAATGGCACGCGTGTCCCGTCCATAATTGGTTGAATTGTGGCGGAGGTATCTTGTGGATGAAAGTAGACATCAGTACTACCTACGACAGTAATTGGAGGATGTGGACATACCTTCACTCTCTACGTGGGAGGACTACGAACAGTATTCATAGCTCTTCTGAGGATGAGGCATCGAGGTGACTAGGATACGCGTTCGAACGACGTTTGCAGTTTGTTATCGCGCGCGCGGTCATGGCAGGAAATGAAGCGGTTCGGCATATGCCGACCATATTAAACTGGTGGCTGTGCCCGCCAAATGTACTTAGACTTCTGGCCGCGCCACCACTCTTTCCTCAATGAACAAGGGTACGAGCTTGGAGATAAGTCCAAAACGGGCTGGGTGTCTAGATATCTCAAGGTGCCGCGATGGTGGGGGAACTCCAGTTATATTTCCCGCAGCGTTTTCCTTGACAATGACATTGGCCGACGACTCAACTGTAGAATCCGTCCTACATCGAACCTGGCTTGGACTATGATGAGCTCATCGCCTCGATTCCGCATCCTCAAAAGAGCTCTGAATACTGTTCATAGTCCTCCCAGACAGAGAGTGAAGGTATGTCCACATCTCCAATTACTTACCGACGTCTACTTTCATCCACAAGATGGATGCCGTTGACATCCAGCGGCCACAATCTAACCCGATTGTGAACCACACGCGCCATTATGATTTGCAATGAGCTTACAGTTACCCTTTCTGAACATTGTTCACTTGAACAAAGGATCGTTCTGTTTGTTTTGATTTGGCGTCTTCCATGTCTATAAGAGCGGGATCCCACTGTCGGCATTGTTATTATCCTTGCTTCTGCTCTTGTTGTGTATGTCTTGCGTACTCTGAACATATTTCTGACTGACATGGAAACTAGATCACAACACCATTCAATGGACGTGTCACGTATGTTCTCTTTCATCACACAAAGACTCAGGGTACGAGCTCTCTGCCTGATTCGCAGTGATGATTTCCTGACTTTGTCGATACTCAGACGGAACACCGGACAACGGATATGCGTCCCGATGTGCTCCCTGCGGTCCCCGCTTCTCTAGAACACCTGCTTTCCTCCAACAACCCTCCATCCGACGTTGAAATCCCGCTTCTGCACAAAATCCATGCTTTGCTCTCCGCGCAGCTCACGCGTCTCGACGACGAAACCAATTCGCTGCTCTCATCCCCACATTCCGACAAGACTCGTGCACTCGAACAGTTGGGGGACCACGCGATCGTCTTGCAGAATCGCTCGCGGCAGGTTTTAGGTGCACTGTCTACTATCCGAAGGTTTCCGGTAGAGGTTCTACAGGAAATCTTTCTCAAGCTCATTCCCGATGCTGGCTTTATGGTTCTCGATCCTAAGCAGGGTGCTTGGGCCGCGAGCCGTGTCTGTAGCAGTTGGCGCTCCGCGTCACGACACCCTCATCTTTGGACGACCTTCCGAATTACGTTCGGCGAATGCAGTTGTAGCGGGGGTGGAGGTCTTGGTCACCGCTGTTCGAGTTTTGTCCGATATAAAAATCCTATGGCGATCCTTAAAACTGCGCTGCGTAACAGTGGATCCTGCAACCTGGACTTTCATGTTGAGATCCAGTTCAACGATTGTGTGGGAAATCGAAGCCGCATATACAGGCTGTTGGACGTGTTAATGTCCCACTCGGAACGCTGGGCATGCGTATCGTTGACGATTCCCAGCGAACTAGGAAAGTATTTGGAAGGAATACGAGGGAAGGTGCCGGAGCTCAGGTGCTTGACATTTGTTGGGTGTGACCCAAAAGCCTCCTGGGAAGCTTTGGGAGAGGCCCATGTCAGTTTTGCATTTGATATGGCCCCCAAGCTAAGGCAGGTCTCGATTACAAACATGCGACTCTCTCTCAACTATTCACTATTGACGTCTCTTACCTTGGACTTCAACGCATATTTTCCGCTCCCGATCCCTGCCCTCTTCGCCATCGCAAAGTCTCAGCAGCTTGTTTATCTGAGAGCCAACCTTCTTGACGCTACGGATGATCTCGAAGACGTCGACATGGAAAGTGCTACCATCTCAAATTCTTCCCTAACACACCTCACTATCGATGACCCAGCTTTGTTAACATGTCTGTCGCTTCCTGCCCTTTTATCCCTTGACATTGAAGACCTGGGCAACTTGTCGTGTCTTCCTTTCATTCCTCCTTTCCTCGACACATCACGGTGTTCTCTCACCAGACTTTATTTTCGCGATTCAGCATTGTTCGGGGAGCCCCTCGCTGATATCCTTAAGCTTGTCCCATGCTTAACAGATCTGGGCATTGGGTTCCATACCAACTCGGATGCCATGGCTCATCAATTCTGGCGCATTGAGCCTGTGCTTGCCGAGTTGATAAAGAGTCTGTTGGAGCTGGTCGATGGAGAGCAGCATCGACTTGTTCCCAAGCTCGAGAGTCTTGATTTCATGTCGAGGATTTATTGGGCAGACAGAGACTGGAGATTTATTGGCCCGGATCTGGTCAACATGCTGCGTTCTCGGAAGAGAACCATGCGGCGTGCGTGGTTCCGGTCGACAGCTTCTCGTTTGGTGCGATTTCCCAATCTTAGCCATGCTTGTATTGTCACTTTGCATGAGCTGAAGGATGAAGGATTAGATATTGTTATTGGTGCTTCAGATGAGGGAGGATCTGTACTCTAGGACTGCTGTATATACCTGTCACTTGTACTCAGTTGTGAATTGAATGATCACAGTACGTGCCAGTTAAGGATTTGGTGTCTCAAAGGCCTGTGTGGCGTACCTCAGGATGCGTCTGCGAATTTACCTCCCGGAGAGGTCAAAACAAGATATGATCATTCTGATGAAGGGAGTGGCACAGGGGGCAATACTTATCCCAGCCTTGGAGTCCTCTCGATGAACTAATAACGCCCATGGCGGTAACTCAAGTGGTCATCTTCATCCTCATTATCTGGCCCTTGTGAGAAGTTCAACTCGTTCAACGCCGCTGTTAGAGTTTGTAGGAGGCACGGTGACTTCAAAAGGCCGAAGAAGTTATCACTCGCTGTGGCTCGCGATGGAGTAGAGAAAGGCAAGCAAGGCATTACAGCTCGGGTGTTGCATTCGAAGCACTTCAGAATTGGAGAAGGGGGAAAGGCCAAGGTCGGGAGCATCGCAATATCTCCCATGTACTTGTCGATTGAAAATAGGATCGCAAGGAAAGTTGATTGCACTAGAAAGATATGCAGGGTGATATCGAAGGACAGTCGGGCGCGTCGTAAAGGCCGTTGAAGTTGGGAGCAAGGAACTTGGAAGTCAAACTGAGAGAGAAGGAGCTGGCAAAGGTCGCTCGGCACGCCGGACCGGAAGACAGTAGGCGCTGGGTTGACCACACGGACGCCGTCTAGCGCCACGGCCACACGAATCCGTCATTTGCAGGAGGCCGGTCGGGTAAGAATAATAGCGGAGGGGCGAAGTACCGTCAGGAGGGGAT
>QLPD01006098.1:0-12522 GCA_003314085.1 Hymenopellis raphanipes | reverse complement strand
GAACTGCGACGCTTGAAGCTCTCAAGGAAAGAAGGGAATGGGAACAGTCCATTATCGTCCAGTTCAGTCACCGAGGTGCGTCAGAACTTCAGCGAGGGGAAGATGCTGATACCTCACGATAGCCTAGGCGGTCTCTGTCATGTTCGTAACCTTCCGATTTGCATGGCACAATGTCAGATGTTGTTATTCTTCACCCAGTCCTACTTGAGGAGTAGTATTTTCCCACGGTGGCGTTGAAATATGATGGCTGCTCACCTCAAGGTAAGGTTGGGGTTATCGGTTGCACTACGATACGATCATGCAATTGACTAACCCAGTTTTGTAGTATCGCTTTCAGCTGCCATGGAATTTGTGAACGATGCGGTAACGATCACAAGGGACATTGAGGTAAGTCAAGTGTGCAAAGACACTGCCTTTAGCTACTCCTCAGCAGCGCAGGACTGTACTCTCAAAATTGAATGGACCATATGACTTTGTTCCTCGTCCGTATACGACCGTATCGTGCGAACTCCTAATCTAAAGTGACTTGGGCCACCTCTTCCTAGGATATGACGCGTGACGTTGCAGTTTCTTCGTCTCGGTTTGGCTACTCCTCTGCTCGGCTTTCTTCATGCACTGGCCGCAACGAAATCTGGCCGTTCTTTGTTCATTTTACGCTCCAAACGAGTGGCCAAATGGGCGTACAACAACATAAATTTCGTAACAAAGCAAGTCCGGGAACAAACGAGTTCTAAGTACTACGCCTCCTCGGAATACAGTCCATCTGACAAGTACAAGACCCATGATCACATCTTCCCTCGCCTCAACATCACTGAATTCCGGCGTTGAAAAAAGGTGACTTAGAGGTTAACGGGGACACAGCCGATGGAGATGAGCCCGCCTATAAAAATACGGTAAGTAAATACTTCCCAACCGACGAAGCCCTAACACATACCAACAGAGTTATCCTCGCAGCAAACGGGGTTGGCCTGGCTACACAATACTATCTAGTAAAGTTTCGACTCCCGAAGAATCCACTTACCATTGGCTTCCTCCAACGCCAATGACGGAGAGCGGGGAGCAGTTAATGCCGATGATGGCGGTAATGTCCGGAAGGACAATGCCCAAGAGAGAGAGGATGACGCTGACGAGCGGGTCCGTGGCGGTGCTGGTGGACTGACAACACTGAATTTCTCCAGTGGAGCATTGCCCGTCTTGGCGGGGGGCAGGAGTGGGAGTGGCGGCCGCAAAGGTAGCGAGGGCCAAGGTGGTGAGAGTGACAAACTTGAACTGCATGTTTAGAGACTTGGGTATGGCACTAGAACTGGGTGATGTGTTCGAGTGAAGATTGGAGAGGTATGTAGCAGGCCTTTTATACCCTTGAGTCTTTTCGATGAACTCGTACGACGAGTATCGAACATGGCTCGGTGAAGTGACTCTCTAAATGGGGCCTACGGAAAAACAAGAACCGCGAATTATTGAGTCTAGAGGCTATGTCAACCCCGCCTGACTTGAAGCAACGAGGTGGAAAGAAGACGACTTACGAACAGGATCAGCCCGCTATTGTCGAGCTCGGTTGAGGGACAAGCACAAGAGGACAATAACGACATACACCGTGTGGCGTGCAAGTCAGAGGGTTACGAACTTGACGGAGAATGCGTACTCTGTCGTGATGTATCAGCGCCTATATTTTATTGAAATGCCACCGATTACGTTCAACAGACCTCCTTAACATTAGCGCGAACGTACAAGGCAAGGTCGAGGTGACGAGGAGCGTCGTAGCGTGCACTCCTCAAGCTGTTGCCATTATTGATGTCACGCCTCAATCTACTAGGTCCTTCGCACGGCTGTACAATTGACAAACCCAGTTTTGTGACATCGCTTTCAACTGACACAGAAGCACGAACGCGTGGATCTGCAGTAATTCGCGGACTTCTCTGCACGATGCTCAGTGACGCGACTTGGTTCATCGCGAAAGCAAGCACCGGCATGACCAGTCAGATCAACAGCTATGGCAGCATGGATAGCTTCGTTTTTGCCATGAAGTACTCACATGACGGTGAAGAAGAGAACCTAGAAAGGAAAGAAGTGAAAATGCGCATGTTGACCGGTGTTGTCGGGAATCGAGAAGCAGAAGGGAAAGCTGCCCAGCCGTTGCTAGCGTCGTCAAACGCGGTGGCTGGTCATCAAGCCAGAGGGCGGTGTCATACACTGCCATATGCCCTCTGGAGGTGATAGGATCCGACTCGGAGTCGATCTACGAAGAATAAAAGCTGGAAGCTTCGCACCTCAATTTATTTTGGCAGAAGGTCGCAACCCAGAGTTTCGTCCCGCGCAGCGGGATGAAAAAAGGATCGGTTACTCATTAAAACGCTGACCATTTCGGATCTAGCAGGAGCGGTGAATTCCCTCGCGTATTTCATGTCGGCTTATCCAGAGTTGGGCGAAACATCCTAAGAGATGAACCGAAATGAAAAAAAAAAACCAAGATCCGTTGTTCAGCAAGTCACTAATTGATACAATCCGGTATGAGTAAAAAGAGACTAATCGTTCACAAGTTACAACATGCGAAAAAACGTATATCCCAAAAAAAAGAGCAACCCCGCTTCCCCACGTTTCCCCACACAAGACCCTGCGAGTAGCCCCTTACTTGACCAAAGTCTTGGGCTTGAGTGCGGCAAAGCTGCTGGGGAAGAGCGGCGAAGATCTCTCTTCGACGCTAGTGGCCAGAGGGCCCAGGCTGAGGGAAGAGAAGGAGGAAATGGAAGCGGGGCGTGAGCGCCGACCAGCGAGTAAGGGACTGAATGAGGGGCTGCTTCTCCTTGGGCTACTGCCGAAGCTCGGGCGACGCGTTTCCATACCCGGTCGGGTAAGCGTCGGAGAAGGAGCAGGCGACGATGGAGTGAGAGAGGTGCTGATGCGTATACCATGGATCTGTGAAGGCAAAACACCCTCTTCCTCGGGAGTATTGGTGGTAGCTGTGCCTGGAGCACTAGTTTCCTCCTCCTCCATGATACCGTTGAGACCCTGATTAGTACTGGAGGGTGAGAAAAAGGGACTGGTGGACGGAGACGACAGGATAGGTTCAATGATGAGCGGCGATGAGGGTGGTGACTTTTCAAACACCGGTGAATCCATAACAGCATCCCAGTCGGCCCAGTGACCACGAGCCTTCATACCACTGTCCTCCAAATCTGACGTATTCTGCTCGTCATCGGATGGCGGCTCATCAACGTCGAGCTCGCACGGTACACCGAGAGCGCCTTTGACGCGTTCCCAAATGGTTTCCGAATGGGCAAGGATACAACGACGTGTATTGGCAACCCAGAGTGCGTCTGACACCGTGTCCCGATTCGTTTTTGTTAGCCAATCAATAAGCTGGGCATAAGACCACTTGGCGGGATCTTCCGATCCAGCGTGTGAGCTGGCATTAAATGTAAGCTGGAGCAAGGCGAAGAGCCTAGCTGATGGTGCGGATGAGATGAGGGAGGAGACCTCGGAGGGGCGGTCGATAAAGGGGAGGAGGATGTCGTCGGGCAGGGGAGTAAAGGTCGGATCGCGCAAGGGCGATGTTATCGTGTTGGGGCGGGCGAGGGCCATGAGCTCGTCGGGGGTGACGGCACGGGGAACAGATGGTGCGGCCCGGCGAGGACTGGTAGACCGCTCTTTGGAAAAGGACGAGGCAAAGCTGAGACGGGTGGGTGGGGGAGGTTTAAGTTGTATAGCAGGAGGAGCGCCGACGCGCATGATGGACAGTCGGCAGGACGTCTCTGTATCATTCTCGATAGTGTTCTTTGCCCATGGATCACTCGCGGAGAGAGATCCACGACGAGTAGTCAGACGACGAGGAGGGTTCATGATGGCAAATTGGCAAGTGCTAAAGTCTACTCCTGTCCAGAATATTCTTAAGTACTACCCATGACGTAAGAATCTCATCACATTTTTGCTTCCGTCGTTCTCCAGTCTCACCCACGTTTGACACACGCAGCAACATATCATCCAGGTAGATCAACGCCACATTTATACTATGCACAGGTCTCAATATAGTTACAGACCGCCAAGTCAACCAATCCACACCCTCGTATTCCTGTGCTAGCGCAGTTCTTGACTCTGGATCACTCGATACCGGAAGTAAGCCAGGTACCACTCTCCGATGGAACACGAACAGAGCAACGTATACATTCGAGGCTCAAACCGCCATCAAACCATCCAACAATGATTGATATGCACAAGGGTCAGAGTTTTGAATGCAGCTGTACCCTATATTTTCGCTTCATCTCTCACCAAAAGTTTTAGACTTGTCTCGCTTGCATGAATCTACAAAGTCCGACATGAAATACGCGAACAACTACGTGTCCTATCATGACTCGATGAACGGAACGCCTCGGAACTCGAATCCAGGTAGCCTTCAGCGGCGCTTACAGCACTAGCCCCACCCGTCCATTCCCACTGTGGCGCCCTTTGATTAATGTATATATACAACAACTCTACCACAACAAAAATCTATTAACATCGATGATATGCGTAGAAAATCCATTATCTATAGCACCATAACAATAATCACCCCTCCATCAACTGCAACAGCGCTGCCCCATGCGCCTCTCTCTTCTGCAACAGGTCCGCATGCACCATCGACGTCCTCAACTCTGCCTCCGCCTGCAGAAGCTTATCCGCCTCCCACATACGCGTCGGCAAATTCTCCAGCGCTGTATACACCGCCGGCACACTCCCGCACCCCAACAGTTCCTGCTCCCGCGACTTGAGAATCGCCAACGCAATCCTAAATAGCACATCTATCCCATCTGTGAGAAACACATCCCACACGCGAAACAGGGTTTCAACGGGGAGACAGTCCGTGAAGAGCGAAAGGAACCACGAGAAGCATATCGCTGGGAGATCGACGCCAAGATTCTCGAGGTGCGCGTGTAATTTGGGAATATGCTCTTGTACGTATTCGAGTAGAACAAGAGGGCACGCGCGAGAAGGGAGAAGGGACGGTGAAAAGAAGTCGGCCGGAAGAAGACGCTCGACGATTGCCGATAGGACCCAGAAAGCTTCTTCCTCATCACCGTAAACGAGTAACAGTGTAGATGTCACCAAGTTCATGCCTTGACAATATCCCACCTTTTCGTTGCGCCTAAAAAAGAGCTGAGCAAAAAATGGGTGGTAAATCGCGTTTAACATACCTGGAATACGCTCTCAACACACGCCGGAGCTTGTCCACACCAGCACCTTCCCCGGCGAAAAACACATTAAGCGGCATCGTCCGTCCCACATCCTTCTCAATCTCCCCCTCACTCTCACTCTTTCCCTGAAGCAGCTCAGCAAAGACGCCAGGCTCGCGCATCTCCAGCGCACCGCTACACTCCAGCCACACCTTGCCTCTATAGGCTAGGGGTATACCCACACGCACCAGCCGATTGTACTCTTTCCGATCCGAAGCAGATAAACCAACCAACCCCACAAAATCCTCGCTATCCTCAGAAGAAGGTTTCAGAAACGCATCCCACTCCTTCTTCCTGGCAGCCTGCCGCCCATCGTGTATCTTGAGCAGCGCATCTAAAAGCTTCCGCACCGTCCGCGCACAAGCATGCCGCGGCGTGTTCGCGTTGACGCTTAAAATAGTCGTAGAGCCCTTCCCCAGGGTGACCTCCACCTCTTCGCAGTGGCACTCTCCTTTTACGATTTCCACTTCCTTCCCAGCGTCATGTCCGTCCTCTTCAGGCCAATTATTGTTCTCCTCGCGATCGGCTATGCGCACACCCGTCAAGCACGCAGGCGCTGTATTCCCGCATTCGCGCGCACGCGTCAGGAGAAGCACATCGTATAACGATACGTCATACATGAACCCATAACGATCGGTCAGGCCGCCCACTGATATCGAAGATGTTGAAGTCTGCTGAAGGGAGAAATGAAAGTTACGAGACGTCAAGGGAGCGTAAAACCGCCCAAGGTGGTGTGTGGGTGGTTTAGCGGTGTCGGGGATAATGGACTCTAGAACAGTAGAAGGTAGCGGTGCAGATTCCTTCTTCTCGGCAACAGGCTTGCGCTGCTGCTGTGAGAGGAACGAGCCAAATATTGGCGACGAAAATGCTTGCGGTATCGAGAACGACGCGCCCTTTCTCTGCTTCCGTGTCTTTTTCGTACTAGTCTCACCCAGAGCACGCAGAGTGTCCGCTGCTTCACCCTGGATGTGAGTAATCGTCGCTACAACCTTTTCCTGAGGTGGCTCAGGTTTAGGTTTGCGTTCCTTGTGTTCTCGGAACACAATGCCCTCATCGCGCGCATTCTTTATCAACTCCAATGCGAGTCGCGCTACCAGTGGGCCAGTCTCCTTGCCTTGGTCAGTCAGTATGCTCGCGGGATCAGAGGTCATTACGCGAGTGGCGTTGGCAATAGCACGTAATGATGAACCTTGCATCCCCGTCATAGATTCTTGTATCGATGAAGGGGGCGTGTCGAGCGTGGTGGTTACTTGGACCGGAGGGATGACAGGGGAAAACGGTACAGCTGAGGATAACGTCGAAACGGCTGCAGATGCAGTGGTATACGTTGTATGATTGGACATGGTTGATGCTGCATCGTCGAAAACGTTCTCAACCTCTGCCGGGCTTTCTTTCGAAGGAGGGACGGGATTGAGAATGGATATTCCCAACGTTCCAAATACACTTTTGGCCGTGCGACGTCGCTGGTGTTTCTGGTTGAGGGGACGAGCAGTACTAGAAGGTGCTTCCGCTTGAGATACCGTCCGTGTCCGCGGTCGACTAGGTGGTCGCCACCACGTTCCCATCCATTCCCCAAGGGAGTTTGAACTTTTATCGGAACTGGGCTGGGATGAGGTTGCGGGAGAGTCTTCTCTAGATGTGATGGAAAGAGCATCCTCGCCAGTGTCTGATGGAACAATGGTCGCGTCGCCGACGTGATTACTAGTGGACAAATCTGTTGCCGAAGCAATAGGTGTCATGACCTCGTCTGGTACGCTACGAGACAGCGGAACTTCGTCTGATATCGCCTCGGAAAGTGACTCGGTTAGCGACTAGATGACAGTTAGTAGAGTGAGGGATAATGAGGACTGAATAAGCACCATAAAGCTCTGTTTGCGCTGGCGCAACACCTTGTGATGTTCCTCATCAGTGAATATAGACCGAATGACGCGCTGGGCGACGTCTCTTTCATCAGCAGGGAGCTCGTGTATAATTTCGTCTGCCCGTTGCCGTCTCTCATCCTCGCGTTCCTGCAATTTCCTACGCTGCTCCTCAAGCTCCGTCCTAGCGCGCGACAACTTGCTCAACGCCAAGGACAGCGTGCGGAGGGCGGCGTGGTACGGGTTGCTGGAGACAGCAGGAGAGTCGGATATAGATAGATTGGATACGGCAGTCTGGATCGCCTCGTCTGAGTACTCGTGCCAGCGAGTAGCGACGACCTGGGCTGTCAGCGGATCGATAATATCAGTATGGGCATCCCGGTTCCGGCTCGGTGTCGTCGGAGGAGTCGCTGACGAGGCTACGACTATGAGCGGTGCGATTCGCGGGGCGCTTTCTAACGGCGCGGATGATGACGACGGCGCTGGGTCGAGAAAGACGTCCGCTGACTTGCGACGGTCTGCCTTGCGATAGCCGCGAACGCTCCCATCCCAAGCAAGGTCTCTTTCCTGCTGAGCTTTGAGGGTGAAGTAGTTGGCGGCTGGGCGGGATTCTGGCTCACGCGAGGCCCTGGAACTTCTGCTGGAGCGCGAAGGGACGTCTGCGGGCGACAATGGGTGGGAATGCACAGGCGTGGTAGACATGTTTGTCAACTATTCCATCTTGTTGGTCACTGATGAGGCCATGCTGCAGTCGCATGTAACCACCAGCTGATCACCAAAGCCGTATTTGGCAGGTATAGAAAAATATTCTCAAGTCACGCAAAGATATTTGGTACAATGCTCGTCGTTCATAGTATTGGATTCATGGGCATACGAACATATAGAGAAAGATGACAAAAATGCAGTGGCAGGAATCTAAGCCTCGTTGATTTCCCGCAGACGACGGACAGTGCTACATCAGAGCTAAGTATACAGTAGCACAAATGAAAAGAAAGCCATACCTCCGTACAGTGGCCGCCGCCGTTGTCGATACAGTCCATGCACCGCCCGCGATGACCTTTCTGCATGCACTGCAGTTCCAAATACCGACAGCTGTCCGTTTTACGGTGTCCTGCAAACAACCACTATCAGCTTCCATCCACCACACTCAACGATCATTTACCTTGCCACAGAATGTGCAGGTGTATCGTGCGTGCTGCGATATTTCCATCTTTTTGACCTGCTTTCGCAGGGAGGCACCGTAACGCTGACCAGCCAGTGTTTAGCGCCCGATTCAGATCCATCGTCCGTCTCCACTCACTGTACCGTATTTACCGGTGATGCCGACTTTCTTGGTGCGTTTTGTCTGAGAGCGTAACGGTTAGCATTATGGATACGATTAGGACAGAAGACGCACCATCTTGAGGAGTTGCGGGTGTAGTGTACTCGGCTACTGCACGGAGAGTACGCGGAGGAAACTCGTCCAGAACTTCGTGAGAAATAATTATATAAACTGTACAGTTTCGGCTTTCGGCCTTCACACATTCGGCAAAAGCCGATTTTCCAATGTCACGTCGCGTCGTACGCGCCCTTGCTTGCCTCAGCTTAGTTTGTCTTGGCTCAGAGATAAGACACTCAGCCTGTAATAACACCTAGAGCGACCTGTTGACGCGATAATTCACCTTTCATCTCACTCTGTGTGGGTGCTACTGGGATATTGCTTGACTCCGCATCAGGTGCTCATACGGAACACGCACAATGAGTATGTTCTCGTACTTTATTATGAACTCTGTCTAAATACAAATGTAGTACGCTCGTTCGAAGGCAAGGTTGCTCAACGCTTCGCGGAATATAACCTCTTTGTATCCTCCCCGAATATGGCCTTTGTCCCTCCTCCTCCTTTCGGCGCTAGATCTACTCGCATGTTCAACGATGGAAAATTTGGCCTAGACGATCCAATTCTAGCTCCTCAGATGTTCGACCTGAGAGTTCCTCACCTCGCCCTCATTCCGCATCCCGCAAGTTTCGAGGCCTCTGCCACTATTCTCTCAGTCCTCCCCAGAAAAGAACACGATTTTGAACCCGTCGACACCAATAATCCCTTGTGCGGTCTTGGACGCATCAGCTCTGCTCTTAGACAGGTCCTCGCCTCCCATTACCGCGTCCTACGTCAAAAAGTACAGGACCAGCGAGAAACCAAACCGAACAAGGATGTCGCTCAAGAACTCATCGAAGACCAAATCACGAAATCGCACCTTCACCGCCTGAAATTCTACTTTGGTCGTCTGGACTGCCCCACGGACTTTGACGTGGCCTTTATGTTGTGGTGCCTCATCCAGAGGATATGCCTGGAGCTTGAAGCACGCATTTCCTGGGTTTGTGAAGTTGGCCCCGTTTTCCGAAATGTCACTCGGTCGCTCCCTATACGAAATGGCATTGTTGGCGCATTTGTTGAGCATGCCTGGGACGCTGAAAATCTCACACGAGCTGGTATCCCTTGCTGGCTTGTACGTCGCGTAGGAGAGGAGCAAGGAGTCAAGATCCTCAAATGGCTCGACGCAACTCCGTTTGATGAACGCTGGCTGGAGAACTGTCCTGCGGATGAACGCGAGGAGCTGCGTCATCGACGTCGTGTTCGATTTGTCGATGCGACTCCCCGTCATCCCACTATATTCACTGGCAGGCCGACTGACCTGGAAAGGTACCACCGTATGGCTGTCTACATACAAGAGCGCGTGTCTCCTGGACGACTTGTAAAGGACACCATCGAGTTATCCACCCGTCCCTCTAAGGCCGGTCCTTCTCGAACGTCCACATCGCTAGGTAGCAAGCCTGAACGCCCATGTAAGTATTTTACGATTAATGCCGTTCCTTGCTGATGGCGTTTCATAGACAAGAGGCCTGTCCATCAGACGCGCTCTGGACGCAACAAGTTTGTTGACGTGAGTTCGCCACTCATGCCGAGGGCTTTGGCAGGGTGGATGGAAGGTCTGAAGCAAGCAGGGACGGACTTTGACCAGAATGCGGAGCCTGAGAAAGGTATCAATCGTGGATACTTCCTCCCAGATCCAAACACTCTCGTTGTCGGGGGTGACAGGGAACAGGGTTTCTTTGCAATGTACCTCAAGATTCGGGCAGCGCTTCACTATCGCGTCACGTCTTCAAGATGCGAACCGCTCATCACACAGCTCTGGCGGGATCTTCTCGGGTTGGGCAATTGCAACAGTACCCGTACCGATACTCAGGCAGCGAAGAGACGTTCCGATGTCAAGGCGAAGCTCGTGAAATGCCTCAAGGAGAGTAATTCGCAGGTTTGTAATTTCTACATCCTTAGCTTTGTTACTATCAACTTCTGTGTAGGGAGACATCGATTTATCGAATCTGCATACGGCGCCCATCGCTTGGGAAGGACAAACTCTTACTCCGCCCATTTCCGACAGCGTTGCCCAAGAGATTCTTTGGGAGCTATTCGAGGTCAACTTTAGATCGGAACTGCTCGCACTCGATTGCATGGCCTACAAGCTGAAACCCGAAGGATTCGAGACTGTCGATGGTGCAGACTTTAACGAGCTAGATGCCTCAAGCACGGAAGATCGTCGAATTCGCGTGCTCAGTTACATACCGCATTTCAATGGACGACTTATTCCTGAGTCATTGCAGGTCGGTCGTACGGGATTTGCATCGAAGGATTTGGAGGAACGTCGGCTTGCCCTGTGGGCTTTGTATGGTGTCATGCAGACATGGACAAGGACCCCGCCAATGACAGAGAACATGAGAAACATTGTCTCCAAGATTGAGCCTTCGAAGACGGTCTCGTGTGAAGATGTAGATTTGGCTGAATTTCGTATTGCATTTCATTATACGATTAACTATGTAAACGTTTTCATGCGCGCACCCCTTCTGCCCCACGGACTGTAATTCTCGTCTTATAATTGTTGTAATAGAGCGCAGGTAATGAAACTTCGGGTGATACGTCTATCTTCCAGATCAAGAGGTTCAGACTCGTCCTAATCAAAGTGGACCCGATAGGTCATGGACTTGAGCGTTCAACTATCCGCACAATCTGAGGTGTGAAGGGAACAAGGAAACCTTATGTCGCTCCGGCTCAAGAATCGAGTGACTGGTGAGCACATTTGGTTATCGCAGTCGGCCCGCAGCTCCGAACCCACGCTCTCGACTAGCGGCCCTTGGTGGGCATATCCTTGCGCATGGTTTGGCAGTGAGGTCGGTGCAGCTTATGACCTAGTGATAGGAATATTCCGAAGGCTGCCTGTTTCCATGGCGCACCGCCATCCTAGTGGATATTTTTCTAAGGCTCCAATAATGCTCGCGGCCGACAGCGGCTTCGCCGCCGTCGCCCGCTCGCATCATTTCCACTTGTCCGCTTGGTTTCACAAAAATGCATCTTGAACAGTATTCCACTGTTAAGATACCATTATGTTGTGAAATTGAGCTGAGGTATAAATTTGAGGACAACACAATGTAACCGTTCAGCATACATGTGGGCCGGTTGTCGTATATTTTCTTGGAAGCAAGCTTGCTTGGAAGAGATTCTTGAGAGATTCGGAAACGTACTTAATGAGAGGACTAGAGACTTAGTAGTGAATGTTGATTTGACAAAAGCTACAACGATACTCGCCGAGCGATGGCCGGCTCGCTTCGCTTCGCCGCCATCGCTCGCTCGCATCGTTTCCGCTTTCTGTGTTTACCAAACTTGGCCTGGATCGACCTGAGACGTCTGACTAGGGTCAGCAGACCTGTTCGCCATTGAGTTTTGGGGTCATGTGACCCTTCGGCATCTCGCCTTTCCTTTTCCTATGGGGGGGGAGAGTCCTTGCTAAACGCAAGGAAATAACCTCCATGCCACCATGCCATTAAACCGCCTAGCTGGCCCAATACTGATTCACATCAGATGCGCCTCCTCGTCTGCTAACGCCTTTCCTTTCCCCTCGCACGCCCAACCCACCCCGCACCAAATATTCCACCTCCCGCTCAACGCCTCCCAGCAGGACATCAAACGCCGATGTATGTCTCCATCCCGCAGATTCGCTCTCTTTCCTGGATAACCCGAATTAGACTATGACCTGGTCCGAGTGCACCATCCCGACTCGCCCGCCTGCCGCGGAGTTTCCTCTGCCGATCGCACCGTACGGTTCCAGGCGATTGTGTCGGCGTATGACCAGCTGACGGGGAAGACTCCGCGACTGGGCTCGAGAGGCTATCCGGACTTTGGGGTGTACGCGGATGAACTTGCGAGGCGTCAAAGGGCGCGTGAACGAGCGCGGATGTATCGGCAACGGGAGTATACGAACCCTCCAAGGTACGAATGGGAGTCGAATGCTGATGACCGCTGGAAGGATCGTATGATTTTGACGTTTGGAGTTGTGGTACGTCCACCTGCGTAAGACGTTGCATACGTTCTTATGCTGTTAGGCTCTGACTATTGGAATCGTACCGGGATTCTTCATGTTGCCTTATCA
>QLPD01006093.1:0-15286 GCA_003314085.1 Hymenopellis raphanipes | reverse complement strand
ACAATCTGGTCAATGGCCTGCATCGCAAAGTTGAATGTCATGAATTCACAACTACACAAAACCGTCAGGCAGTCAGCGCGTGCTTGAAGAGGAGTGGGCCACCCACATGGGTCGCAATCCAGCTAATGCCGCGCCAGTCGCCAGACCAGCGAAACCCATCTCGGTAATGGGCGTGTCGACGACACGCTTCTCTCCGAATTTGTCCAAGAGACCTTTCGTGACCTAGCAGAGCAACAAACCCCGTTATAGAGGACATTCGGGGGTGTGGACAGCGAAAAGGACGAACCTTGTATGCACCGTTGTACCGAGCGACTTCCTCTCCGAGGATAAACACCGACTCGTCCCGGAGCATTTCCTCCTCCATGGCAGCGTTGAGAGCGTCACGGACAGTCATCTAGCGCCGGGGAAATGAGCACACGTCGTGGCACTCTCCATGACATATGAGATAGCGCACCGAGTTGTCGGACGCCGAGGCGTATCCGCGAGCTGAGCGCAGGGCATGACGGGCTATCGAGGGCCTAGCGAGGGCAGGCGCCAGACGAGGGAGAGCCAGACGGAGGACCATCGTTTTTGGAGGGGAATGGTGAATACGGAGGGTGTCGGAAAGCGATGAGCGAGCTCGGACGCGTAAAACTTCAGTCTTTGGGGATCCACTTTGGGAAGGCGGCCCGGCTATTACCGCTCACAGGAACGATCAGTGCTTCAACAACTTTTACACCTTGACGAGTAGACATGATTCGCGCCACCGCCGGACCCAGAATACAGTTGCCAATCCCGTTCACTTTCGCTCGAATGCATCTTCATGGCCACCGGATGGCTCTGCTAAAACTGAAATCATTAGCTGGTGTTCGGATTCCTGGATAGTTCGGTGTACAAGCAGCTCAACACGAGCGTCTTTACCCTCTGGTTTCGTCGTTCCCCCTTCTGAGGTATACTATTTGATGGTCTTCTCGACGTCCCAAGCGCACGCTAGAGAAAATACCAACTTAGAGTAAACTCCCTCCCCCTAACGCCGTAGCTAGCAACGTTCAGAGATTGAAAAGACGCACGTACCCAAAACATTTAACTTGTTCATTCGTCATCGACGGCCAATAATTCTGCTTGTGTTACCGACTCATAGTGAATCAACCTATTCGCCCGCACGGCCTCATCGTTGTTCACTCCTCTCTGACTCCTCAACTATCTCTGCGACCGCCTTCGTCTTGTCTGAGACCTCAACTGTGCCATTTAAACCCACCGCCGCCACCCCAGCCGCTAACGCCCTGCAGGAAATATGTCTACTCCAGCGACGGAAGTGTCAAATGTCGGCAATGTGCCATCCTTGCACAGTCCTTCGCCGATGTCGAGCTCTTCTACTCTGGCGTCAATTCAAGGCGGGCAAAAAGACCTCACGACTTTGGTTGCAGACTATAACGCTACCAACGCTGCAGTCTTTGACGCCCTCAATACACTCATTACAGCCGTAAACACTGGCTTCAACTCTGTCCACGCTGAGTGAGTTTAGCTCCCTATCTTATTTTTTTCCCTCGCTCTCATTCGGATCTCAAAGGTTGAGCCTGCAGTCAATGCGCATGTACAACGTTAGGACAAAATATTATGACCCTCTTCAATACCCTCCGGGCTTCTTTGCAACTCCAGGAGGGCCTCTCCCACTTACCAGAGATGATTTGGTGATGATCACAGGTAACTCCAAGGCGGTTATTTATTCGAATTTCTTTCTGATAACAATTGTCAAAGAGGCGGGAGCGGATGCTGCTTTAGCTGCTCTCGCTGGGGCATATGGCTTGCAGCCTCTTCTGGAGTACACACCAGCGATAGGAAGTGCTATGTCTTTGCGCTACTACCTAGGTGTATAATAACAATTTTTTTTTGGTTTTGTATGATGCATAAGTAAAGAAGGAAAGAGCGAGGAGGAAGTTCTAGTATCTAGTAGTATATACCGTCGAAAGGATCAGGAAGTCCCGTCTCACAATGTGGCGTTATTATAGATTAGTCCATGCCATGCCATTCATGATCCGCTCGCTTCCTGTTGAAATGCGCGCGCATTTTGTCAATAGTAACAATGTGGCTGATGTTTATTGACACGCTATTGCTTTTCGTTGCCAGTGTACACGAACTTCTTGATTTCTTTCCTACATTACAGTTATTTCCACCCTTAAAAAGGAAATACCCGACTCATTTATGCCTGCTGAGCGCGTAGCCGTATTCTGACCGCGTTCGCATGTGCTTGGAGACCCTCACAATCCGCCAGAGTAGCCACAATGGGACCGAGATCTTTCAGTCCAGCAGGGGTGATCTCCTGTGAAGTTATATGCTTCTGGAATGAAAGCGTATTAACACCACTGAACTGGCGAGCATAACCATTCGTCGGCAATGTGTGGTTGGTACCAGAGGCATAGTCGCCGCAGCTGAAATGTCTCAACAGAGGAATGGCATGAGTATCACGAGACGCACCTTTCTGGAGTGAAGGATCCGACGAAGACACTTCCAGCATTATTGATAGACGCCACGGCAGCAGGAGCGTCTTCGAGATGAATGATGAGATGCTCAGGCGCATAATCATTCGAAAACTCGATCGCCTCTTCTACAGATGTCGCCTTGACGATGATGCTTTTGGGGATTGATTCGCGGACAATGTCGACTCTGGATAATGCTTTGGCTTGACTATCAAGTTCTGCCTCGATTTGCTGGAGATGTTCCTCGGTAAGATTCACGGCGACGAGAACGACTTGGGAATCAACGCCGTGCTCTGCCTGGGATAAAAGGTCGGCAGCCACGAACGCGGAATTTGCAGTGTGATCCGCAATAACCTAAGAACGGATGAGAAGATGACAATTAGATTGACACTGGAAGCGTACCAGGACTTCGCTAGGTCCCGCGGGCATATCAATCGAGACCAGCGCATCGGTATCATTCTGCACCAACATCTTCGCCGCCGTAACCCATTGGTTCCCAGGTCCAAATATCTTGTCAACTTTGGGACAAGTCTCCGTTCCATATGCCATCGCAGCAACAGCCTGAGCGCCACCAGCCTTCAAAACCGCTGACGCGCCGACCAAGCCCGCAACGTACATCACCTCGGGAGAGATGGTGCCATCGGGACGCGGTGGCGTAGCAAAGACGATCTCTTTACATCCCGCTACTTGGGCGGGAATGCCCAACATCAAAGCCGTCGAAGGTAGGATAGCTGTTCCGCCAGGAATATACAATCCCACTCGCGCGACGGGCCGGGCGAAACGAGAGCACACTACGCCTGGCATGGTCTCAACAACGAGCGTCTTCCGGTCCGCTTGCGCATCGTGAAACTTGTAGACATTGGCGTACGCCTGGTCAATAGCATTCTTAACTTCCGCATCGATCTGCATTGTCTCGGGTCCGAACGGGGGGAACATGCACGTCGATGACATTTGAGCCTTGTCGAATTTGGCTGTAAATTCGAGGAGGGCTTTATCGCCCTCAGATCTGACCTTGGAGACGATAGGCTTGACTTTTTCTATCATTTCGTCGGATTTTAGAACAGGACGGCGAAGTAGGTTCTTTCGTGCTGTTTTCGAAATGCCGGTCAGGGTAGAGGTACGCATACGAATAGGTGCGTCGGGATCAATGGATGGAGGGGAGGAGGATGCTTTGGGAGGTGCAGGCTGAGAGGATGCAGAAGGAGGGCTCCATTGCGGTTTGGCATTTCCCGGCCGACGCGTAACTCGTTTCGCTTTTTTGTCAAGAGAGTGCTCTATATCTGCGATCGTCACGCCGGACGCGATACATTTGGTGAGGGCAAAGTAGAATAGATCTGCGGCTTCGAACGCGACATCCTCTTTTGTTTCTGCACTACACAGCTCGTCTGCTTCTTCCATTATTTTGGAACGAAGCAGGGTTGGATCGCTGAACAACCGCTTCGTATACGAGCCCTCCGGTGCGGACGCTAGTCTGGACTTGAGTGTACTTTCAAGAGCAGATAGACCTTTGGTTTCGCCGAAACATGACTGTCTTTCCAGGTGGCAGAAGCCTGAACCGTGTTGCACGACGCGGAATTCCAGACTGTCTGAATCGCAATCCAGCCGGATGCTGGTGATAACCTGCGTCGCGCCAGATGTCTCCCCTTTGCGCCATAAGCCATGTTTTCGCGACTGATAAACACCCTTGCCCGTGAGAATGCTCTCTTTCACAGATTCCGTCGAAGAATAAACCAATCCTAATGCCTGCCCAGTTTCGCTGCAAACAACGGTGGGGAAAAGACCGTCGGGACGATCTGACGATAACGGAGCCATAAAGGCATCAGCGACATTGATTTGAGCGGAGGAAGTGGGTCCGAGAGTGAGTTGGGCACTGGGTATAACCAGTGTAGCCTGTATCCCAAAAAGTTGCCGTACTGACAACTTGGATGGTGCATTTGAACCGGTGGACAGAAAGTAGATATCAGATTTTTCAAAGAACTTGGATATGGAAGCTATCAAGTCAAGATCAAAGGCGGGTGATTTGAGTAAGACGCCAGAGACAGCGTTTCGAACTTTGTCCGAGACGGCGCTGACGCTTCCAATGTCGAGAAGAAGGATGATACGGTCGTTGGGAATGATTCCTACGAGTTCTTTTGCCCAGGCAAGAGGAACAATGACTTTTTCAGCGCCATTGTCGAGGTAAGTGGTAATGAGGGACAAGTCGAAGGATGGACCGTCTACAAGCACGTAAGAATGTTCGGGCAACGGGCCGGTTGGCGATGAGAGGATGACAGGGCCGATGCGCTCGAGAACGGGGAGTAGCGCGTCTGTTTCCTGGTCGAGCAGGGGTAGGAAGACAGGCATCGTCGACTTGTGATCGCACAATTGTGAAGTCAAGTGCTAATTGAGTCATGTATCGATCGCCTTTTGCACGCGGCGGTTGCCGGCTTGACCTCACTCCAGCCCCTTCCATCATGCAGTCGCTCAATCGTTTCCTATATGGACCCACGCCAGAGGAAAAGGTCAAGGCATGGCAGAACAAACTACGCCACGAAACACGCATGCTCGACCGAGAAATGAGGCAGGTTGGCGCACCACAGCCTATTCATATCTCACCTAGCTCACAATGTGCCAGCTCGACCTCGCCACCACCAAAGTCCGCGCATCCGTGAAACAACTAGCACAAAAGGGAGATGTTAAATCCGCTCGTATACTGGCACGGGAAGTTGTCCGCAGCGACAAGCAGAAGGACCGCCTTTCTGTGAGCAAGGCTCGCCTGGGTTCAATAGGTACCCAACTCAATCAACAACTGGGTGCGTTGCCCTTGTTCTGTTTCTGTCCTGGAAATAACTCCAACAAATAGCCATGATGAAGATAACGGGCTCGCTCCAGAAATCCACCGAAATCATGAAGCTGTCCAATGCACTCATTAAATTACCGCAAATCAGTCAAACGATGCGCGAAATGAGCATGGAGATGACCAAGGCATGCTCCCTTCAACTTGTATGATTTACAACTCATGTGGAAGATAGGCAGGAATAATGGAAGAGATGATCGACGACACACTGGAAATGGACGATGACGAGGAGCTTGAAGAGGAAGCTGATGCCGAAGTTGATAAAGTTCTATTTGCTTTGACAAACGGAAAACTTGGAGAGGCGCCTGCGGTTTCAAATGTTGCTCCGGTAAGGCGACCAATGTCAGATTATATGTGGCGCACACTCACTTTGTTTCGCAGGCAACGGAAGACACGACTTTAGAAGACGAAGAGACCGAAAAGACGATGGAGAGATATCGGCAGACATTAAACGGTATTCTCAGCTAGGTGTGATGTTTCGGGATTCTTGTATCATAGGTGTATCTATATATTTCACAACACTATTCCCCTGCGAATATACTCGCTATGAACATACAGGTCCAATATGTCAGTGCTCTTTGGATCTACAACTACCATTCCCGTCTTTGACATCTCATCCAACCAAAGTGGGGCGCAATAACTGAACCAACAGATGACCCAAACATATCCAATGGTTCGTGCCACTACAGGAGGCAGCTTAATTCCGGCCTTTTTCACGAGCGCGATAACACGGGATTCGACGGTGATGGCGAGGGATTGGGCACAAAAGAATATCAATGTTCCATACCCGATGGCTACTCCACCAAGTTGATGCATAAGGCCTGAGACGAGAAAGCCGTAGTCAAGGTTGACGAAAGAGGCTAGTTGGCTTCCTGGCCGGATCCCCAACAAGTGAATCATGAAACGATTATGTGTCTTTAAGGCCTAGGAAATTTGTGAGCGTAGATCAATCGCGACCAGCCGGGACACATACTCTTACTCTTCGTAAATTTTGGTGCCATGTTTGACTGAAGTATACATGGGAACCGGGGTCGAGCAAAGAAACGAACCTCCAAAAACCGCACGGAGTACGTATTTGAGAAACTTCCAAACAAGGTGGCGAGTCTTTGCCTCCAAAAATGAGGATCTAGATATCATGGGGGAGAATCTGTGTGGGTACAGTGACGATGAGGAAGGTGTAGACACTGATGCATCGCCATCCTAACCATAAGACGTAGTGGAGACAGCATTTTAAAAGGCCGGATTGAGACCAATTGGTATGCATGCGAGGTCCAGGAAGAAGGAAAATCCCACTATCCTCAGCAGCAAGTGCGACCTAGTCCGATATTGGGGATCGGTGACTGGGGCGAGAGTGCCGCGAGGAGGTTCATGTATCCACCCCACACCACGAGGGTTTGACATAAGTTCCATGGCCCACCTGAGTCGTACTACAAACGGTGCAAGGCTCACGTCCCCTTTGCTGGACTGCTTTCTGAGCTCCTTATGAGGCATCAGTGAGGAGGAGATAGTCGGATGCAAAGAGAACGGCGGTCATATTCCAGAGTCCAATGAAATTCGTCAAAGTTTGGATGCGTTCGTGGCGCAAGACGGATGTTGTAGAATGCTAAGGCGCATATGGGGAGAAACAGGACGCGTCGACGCGTAAAGGAGCGTACTGTCAAGAATCGGACAAGCGAAGCAAAAATGAGGGCGAGTCGCAGGATGGTAAATACTGGATAATACATAACTTTCAGAACGTGCATTTTGAGGTCGTTGGCCGGGATAGGGGCCAGCGATTGCCGCGCAGGATAATCTTATCTCCGTTATCACGTGGTCACTATCGGAAGGAAACGCTTCAGCCCGGGGGAGTGCAAGTTTTACTTTTTGACGACATGCTTGGGTCACGGTCTTTCGCTGGCGTTGCGCAGGGCGCATTCAAACGCTCTCAAGTGTGTTCTTTCTCTTATATTGACATCAATTCATCTCACACGAAACAGTCTATCCGACACTACGCCGCGGCTTCTCCGACTGCAGCATTCGCTGGCCAGAAGGGTAGCAATGTATGTCTTCATAAAATCTATTTGAAGCGTCCCTCACCGTTCTACAGGGAAAATACACGGTCACATTGATTCCTGGAGATGGTCGGTGGTCTGGGCCGTTCTTGTGTGCAACATTAACTCCAAGACAGGAATTGGCCCCGAAATCAGTCAGTCGGTCAAGGACATCTACACCGCTGCTGCTGTACGTTGAAACGTCGAAACCCCGGCTACATCGACTGATTCTGCGCCAGGTTCCCATTCAATGGGAGGAAGTCGACGTCACTCCCATTCAAAAAGGTGGAAAGACAGTCATTCCCGATGTTGCGATACAATCTGTCAAGAAGAACACTGTTGCTCTCAAGGGTGAGTGTTTTCGCCCATCGAAAACATCCATTTCCTCACCATTTTCGTATCCGCAGGTCCTTTGGCCACTCCGAGTGAGTTTACACGTCTTTTCAGCTTGGAAATGATCTCAACTCGGGACAGTTGGGAAGGGCCATGTTTCTCTCAACTTGACTCTGCGCCGAACCTTCAACCTTTTCGCCAACGTCAGGCCCTGTGTCTCTATTCAAGGATTTAAGACGCCTTATGACGACGTGAATACCGTTCTTATCCGAGAGAATACGGAAGGAGAGTATTCCGGTATTGAGCATGAGGTGGATTTTCATATTTTCCTTTTTCTCTGAACCACCACTTATTCCCTCTACCAGATCGTCGATGGTGTTGTCCAGTCCATCAAGTTGATCACTTGGGATGCCTCGGAACGCGTTGCTCGTTACGCCTTCCACTACGCCCAGTCCAGCGGACGCAAGCGTGTCACCGCCGTCCACAAGGCTAACATCATGTATGTCCTCTTCCTTAGCTCTTTACCCATGCGCTCAACTGTAGTTAGGAAAATGTCTGACGGCATGTTCTTGTCGGCCTGTCGCGAGGTTTCCAAGGAGTTCCCCGATATCGCTTACGATGAGGACCTTTTGGACCGTGTCTGCCTTCAAGTTTGTCACATTGTTCGATGCTACGCCACTTGCTAAGCATCTATAATAGGTCACTCAAAACCCACGGCCGTACTCTGACCGTGTCATGGTCATGCCAAATCTTTACGGTGACATTCTTTCTGACATGTGCGCCGGACTCATTGGCGGTCTTGGCTTGACGCCATCCGGAAACATCGGTCGTGTACGTAGAGATTATCACTTTGAAATCTGCAGCCACCTAACGCCTTGTAGGACGCGTCTATATTTGAGGCTGTACACGGCTCAGCCCCAGACATCGCTGGTATGTGGGCATTATTAACTGTTTGACCTGGTGCGGTAACCGTTGTTGTTTCAAGGCAAGGGCCTCGCTAACCCCACGGCGCTGCTACTGTCGTCCATGATGATGTTGAGGTAAGCCCGCATGCGGATCACGAAACGATCGCGACTAACTTTTTTTGCGTAGACATATGAACCTGTATGAGCACGCTGAGAAGATTGAAAAGGCGGCCTTGACTGTGAGTACATTCTGTAGGCGTTGACAACGGTGCCTCACACTTGTATCGCAGACAATTGCCGAGGGCAAGGCCATCACTGGTGACCTGGGAGGAAAGGCTTCGACGAAGGAATATACCCAGGCCATTATCTCGAAGCTTCAGTAGATCTTCATAGCAGCGGTAGCTACGTATCTAGATAGAGTGTAGTAATGTGGACTGCAGGTTGCACTTGAGTTGCCTGTATTTTCTGATGCGACTAGACATCAAGATGGTCGCAATTTTCTTGGACCGCGTCAGGGCGGGAGCGTGGGAAAGGAGACATCAATGATCAAGACAGGCGATGTTTTAAAGCTGCGCCTTTACACCACGTCCGATAAGCCATACCTCGCATTCCTTCCCCTCACTCGCCTTGCAAGGCAAAGCCAACAAGACCACCCACCTTCCAACTCGAAGGTAAATAGAATTATGTTGTATATGCGCCCTATTCTCCTACTCACCATGTCTTGCAGCTACCCACCAGTAACAAAAAACCAGAAAAAGACTAAATAACATCTTTCTCGTGTAAATTTCCTTACGAACGACATGACCGACGAAATTACGCCTCCAGCACCGCCGAAAAAGGACGACAAAAAGCCCCCTACCGGTAATGGTCGGGGTCCCAAGCGATCTGCCTCGGTGAGCAAGCCTGCGGGTGCCCCAAACCAAGGGGGTCCGCGGCCAGCTTCGAGATCATCTGCCAACAAGAAGACGTCGACCCCCGCTGCAGAATCTGGCTCTGAATCTGCCTCGCGCAAGTCAGACTCTGGTAGGAAACCTGACCAACAGCAACGCAACAAGAGTCAGTCAGGCGGTGGCGGCGGCGGCGGCGGGGGGAGACCCCAGCAGCAGCATCGCAAGGGACAGGCCTCGGCATCTCAGGGTCAACGCTCTAGCACGCCCAAGGACCAGCCGGCTAAACAGGGAACGCCTACGCCGGCTCAGACTAAAGAGTCAAGCGATGCGCTTTCCTCCTTACAGCGAGTCATCGCTGACCTCAGGACCACTTCTCCCCAGCCACCTACCGCATCCTTCCAGCCCTCCCAGCCACCTACCTCTACGCTCCCTCTCAATGCACCCGTCTTCCAGCCTGGTGCTGCTGCTTACCCCGGAATTCAAAATTCTGCGGATGCAAAACACCGTAAAGCTGCGTCTTTGGGCAACTCTGGCCTCTCTGGCAACTTCAACTCGTTTGCCCCCAACCTAGGGTCAATGATGGAGGATGTTGACGTTAACGAAGAGGGCGAAATCCACGAACAATTTTACCCTCAACAGCAGCAGCAGCCGCAAGGGCACCAGCCGCGCTCTCAGTCTCAGAGCATGAGTTTCACTGCTCCACGTTTCGCTGCTCTCGCTGCCCAGCAGGAACAGGAGTCCGTCGGGCCCACTGGCCGCCCTCAGCTTGCCCCGAATTTCATGTTCGGTGCCAAGAAAAGAGGTGGTGGCATGATGGGTCCACCTATTGACGAAGAAGACGTCGGATTCCAATTCCCTCAACAGCAAAACTCGTCTACAGAGCCTCCCCGTGATCACACCATGCAGCATGGGAAAACCGACAGCGGAGAAATCACAGGCATCATGGCCGAACAGGTGTGTTTTTTGTTAATTCAGCGTCAAGAAACACCACTAACGGATCTAAGCAGATTGCTCTTCAGAATCAGATTGAGGCCCTCCAGCAGCAACAGCAGGCGCTTTACCAGCAGCAATTGGCGTCCAACCAAGTTCTCTCTTTCCAAACCCCTGGCCTTGCGCCCAACAGGGGTGCGCACAGACGCGTTCAGAGTACTGTTCCAATGGGCGGCGCCGGTGCTGGGTTTGGTAACCCGCAATCTGCGATGGGTCAATTTGGTAACTTTGGCGCCATGAACAACATGGGCCTTGATGGTCAGACTCAAGGAATTCCACGAGGACACGGTCGTCGTCACAGTGTCAACGTCGTGAACAAGGGAGGCGCTCAGGGTTCGATTAGCTATAACGGCGGCTCTTTCCCTCCCCAAGATGGCTTTGACGACGGTTTCGCTCCACCGGCGTTCAATGGTCACTCCAGACAGGCATCGCGTGCCGACTCAAGCTGGCGTATCAGTAAGTGTTCTGAACTTTTCACCGTGCGTGAATTCATTCTTTGTAGACGGCGGAGTTGGTGGTATTCCGACGAACGGTAACAACGCCTTCACTGCGGACCTTGCTCAAGCGCAAGCGCAGCTTCAGAGCTTGCAACAATTCCGCGCAGCTGCTGGTGGACACCACCACAAGATGCCGTCCTTCAGTTTCCCTAACATGTTGCCCAACATGATGGCGGCGAATATGATGGGTATGGGTCTTGGCGGCATCAATTTGCTCCAGCAGCAGCAACAGCAGTTCCAATCCCAGCTCCAACAACAGTCCAATCAGCCTCAGCGAAAGTCTCTCTTTGCACCCTACCTTCCTCAAGCATCACTACCCCCGTTGTTGGCCGCTGGGAAGTTGGTTGTTGGCATTCTGCGTGTTAACAAGAGGAATCGCTCGGACGCCTACGTCGCCACAGAAGTTCTCGACGCCGATATTTACATATGCGGCTCGAAGGATCGCAACCGTGCTCTGGAAGGCGATATTGTTGCCGTTGAACTTCTCGATGTTGACGAAGTCTGGGGAACGAAGAAGGAGAAGGAGGAGAAGAAGAGGAAGAAGGAAGAGAACTCTGCCTACGATGTTAGATCGAGCGCTGGCCGCAGAGATGACAAGAAGAAAGATGATGTCGAAGTTGAAGGACAAGGTCTTCTCCTGTTCGAGGATGAAGAGTAAGTCTACACTCCGTCTATCTGTCACAAGTTTTCTCACTCCATCTTAGAGTCACGGACGACGTTAAACCGCAGTTTGCTGGTCACGTTGTTGCCGTTGTAGAAAGGATGCCTGGTCAGCTTTTCTCCGGTACACTTGGCCTTTTGCGTCCGTCTTCTGCCGCGACAAAGGAAAAGCAGGAAGCCGAACGCCGCGAGCGTGAGGGCGACCGTGGCGACGAACCGAGGAGAGCACCTATTGAACGTCCTAAGATTGTATGGTTTAAGCCTACGGACAAACGAGTGCCCCTGATCGCCATACCCACTGAGCAAGCCCCTCCCGATTTCGTACAGAATTCAGAGGCTTATGTGGACAAGCTTTTCGTTGCTTGTATAAAGCGCCATGTGCGTAGGATCTTCTCGAAGCTTTTCGCCTGTCTGATTGCGTTTTTTAGCCTATCAGTTCGTTACATCCCTTCGGAACTCTCGTCGAGGAACTCGGTCCCATCGGCAACATTGAAGTTGAGACGAGTGCCCTTCTCAAGGATTGCAACTTCCCGACTGAGGATTTCACCGAGAACGTGATCAAGTGTTTGCCTCCCATGCCTTGGACGTGAGTACTCCGAGATTCCGCCTCTTCCCTGAACTCATTGAAATTCTAGAATTCCCGAACGCGAGCTGGAGCTGAGGAAGGATTTGCGCAAGGAGCGCGTCTTCTCTATCGATCCGGACACCGCGAAAGATCTTGATGATGCACTTTCCATCTCTTTGAACGAGGAAGGAAACTACGAAGTTGGCGTTCACATTGCGGATGTCTCATATTTCATCAAGCCCAATACTGCTCTTGACCGCGATGCTCGCAAGCGCGCTACCAGTGTTTACCTTGTTCAACGTGCCGTACCGATGTTACCACCCGCTTTGAGTGAAGAACTGTGTAGTCTTATTCCTGGTCATGATCGCCTTGCGTTCTCGGTCGTCTTCACGATGAATCAGGAGGGCAAGGTTTTGAAGAAGTGGTTTGGCAAGACTATCATTCGGTATGTTATCCAAACATGTTGGCTAGGCTCTCTTCGCCAACCGATTTATTCTACAGGTCCGCCACGAAGTTGAGCTATTCAGATGCTCAAAACGTGATTGAAGGCAAGGTACTAGGCGGAGTGGCTGTCGATCCCGAACACAGCGCCAAGGACATCGAGCATGACATCAAGATTCTGGACGGGTTAGCCAAGAAGTTGCGTGCAGCGAGATTTGAAAACGGCACATTGTCTCTCGAGTCGCTCCGATTGGAATTCAAGCTGGACGATAATGGTCATCCTACTGACTGCTGGCAGCATACCCGTGCTGACGCGAATGACCTCGTTCAAGAGGTATGCTTGCTTTCGATGCGCCTATAACTGTTACTGATTATCATCCAGTTCATGCTCCTCAGCAATATGTCTGTGGCCCAGCACATCGCTGTTCACCTCCCTGAACAAGCTCTCCTTCGTCGTCACGACACTCCTATTGAACGCCGCCTCAACACGTTCAATGAACGAGCTGCTCGTCTTGGCTACCAGATGGACACCTCGTCCGCTGGGGCTCTCATGCGCTCATTTGAGAAGATCACAGATCCTTCTGCTCGTCGTCTTCTCGAGTTACTCTCCTTCAAGGCTACTCATCGTGCCAAGTACTTCTGCTCTGGGATGCTGGATATTGCCAAATATCATCACTATGCGCTTAACGTGCCTTTGTACACTCATTTCACGTCGCCTATCCGCCGGTATGCTGATGTTCTCGTACATCGCCAATTGGAATCGGTCCTGCAAGGCGGATGTAGGTCCTTCGTGGCCAACCGTAGTCTTGAGCTGACATACATTATAGCCGACCCCAAATTTACGATGGACCGTGATGCCGTCGCTAAAGTGGCTCAGCAATGCAACATGTAAGTCTTTTCTTCAACGAGCTGGTATTAGTTTACTTATTTGTTCACAGTAAACGCGATTCGGCTACCTTAGCCCAAGAACAATCCGCACATCTGTTCCTCTGTGTTCTCATTTCTGACCTGACTCAACGCTACGGACCTGTCGTTCGTCAAGCTAAAGTTGTTGGTGTCCTAGACGCTGCGTTCGATGTTCTTGTTCCCGAGTTTGGCATTGAGAAACGTGTACACGTCGATCAAATGCCAATTGACGTGAGTTGTTTGGGTACACTAGCTCTACCTATATATTAACGCTTCGGACAGAACCACGTCTACGACGAGCACACCCACACTCTCCAGATTTACTGGTCGAACAAGGATGTCATTACCTGGTTGGCCGAGAACAGTGATGATGAGCACCTGAAGAAGGTCAAACAGAACGCCGAACAACATGCCCTCAAGATGGAGATTACCTCCCGTTCTGTCCACGATGAGAAGGCTCTGTTTGACGAGGATGAGGCGGATGACGATGAGATAGTTCTTGGACGCAACGAGGCTGAAAACGTGAACGAGACATCCAAGCAGAGGCTTCTTTCCATCGCAAAGGTGAAGCCCGAATTCGAGGGCTTGCGATCCAATGCCGCCGGTCATATGATCCAGGATATCAAGGAGCTCATGAGCGTTCCTGTAAGTCGTTGCATGCCCGACCTTGAAGACTTGCTCATCGCACGCATTTCAGGTTATCGTTACTGCCGACTTGACCAAGTCGCCACCTGTCATCAAGGTGTATAGCGTGAATCCCTATGCGACCGAGAAGAAGTGATTGAACTGCCCTGCCTACATCCCGCGGACTGGAACTGGATTTGATAACATGTACTTTTAGCTTTAACTCTTACGCTTTCTTTTACGAGACTCCTTTGTACTTACGGCCGAGCTCAGTGCTTCGCGACGGCGCTTAACTGTATTTTTCGACTCCATGTACTCTATTTTACGAGAAAGCGAAAACTCATGCATATGCGTCATTACTTCATACTCTGCGTGGTCGCGGAGAAATGCATCTGTTAGCAAGACTCAAATCGAAGCAATGCACACAGGTCATATATGTGGTCTCGAATTAGGGCTGACGAAAATATCTCGACAGCCCAAATGTTCTTTTCGCCTGATGTACTTCCATGTGCTCAGTCTCTATGGCACGCATCAGACCCGATTCTGGCGGCTGAGGTGAAGAACGTGGCAAGTACTAGGGAACAGAGTATCTTATTGGGATGATCTGTGGCGTTACGGAATTTCTCGGCACGGCACTTCACGGGATTTGTTCTTACCGTCATCATTGTTCTTTCATTTTTCCCTTCACGACATGGAGCGCTCCTGGGTGGCAAGAAGCCGGTCGACATGGTTCTGTGTAAGTATCTGTCAATCAGCCTCCGAGTCGTTACTATTTCTGTAAGTGCTGGACATAGACGATTTTCGGCATCTGAATAGGGACCTCAGCGCCACTGATAGCAGCTTCATCTGGGCCTTGAAGCCCACGTTCAAATCGACCTGTTCGTTTGAATCGGTACACAGGTTCTTGTTCATCAGATGCAGCCACAGGGTGAGGATATACCGAAGGATTTTTAATGTACACCCATTTTAGCACAGCCACACCCATTCGTAAGTTCCTTTCCTCCACTCATGAGGCCTTCAGTCCGCATATGAACTTTCTATACTTATTTTGACTCTTGAAGCTAAAATAATATCTTCCAATGATCTGACAGCCTTCCGGACGACTTCCTACGGGACTTCCTACGCTTATCTATAGATAGCGTCTCAACGACAC
>QLPD01006080.1:0-10487 GCA_003314085.1 Hymenopellis raphanipes | reverse complement strand
CAACGCCATGGGCTGGAAGCGACCTGCGATGGCTCGCATAGCCGCCAAGACCCCTGCCATGGTTGTGGAGGAATCCCAAGATGCGGTGGCAAGCGACGTGGAGTACAACTCTGTCATCCGCCAGGAATATGCGCATACAGTGGGTTATTTCTAAGCAGGGTTCAATGGTAGCTAATTAGTTTGATGTAGGTTATTCAGAAACACCGGACGTCGTTGACAGCCCATATACCGCTTCGGTCTGGCGATTTACGGTACCTGTCTTCAGGACAAATCGTCTTTCTGTTAACGATGCATGATATGGAAATCATGCGATCGGCTGCTGGACTTACCTCTTCTCTCGTGTCATACTTTGTCAACGAGAGTCTCAATCGGCATCAGGACTTGAGCGCATGTATGGACGCGATAACCGAGAAGGTAAGTCGCACGCCTTTGTTCATATTGTCCTTTAATTCTGACCCGTCTTAGGTTATTCGAGGATGTGTTGGTGACTTAAACGTACAGGCTGCTCAACAGGCGCTACCGGAAGTGCTCTCTTCAGAGTTACAAACCCTTTTGGTTTGTAGTACGCATCGTGTCGCCAAGGCCAGGGATGTCGCGTCCAAATTCTTGAATCGTCTCATTTCGTCATTCCCTTCGCTGATGTGCGATCCGCCGCTCGTCTTCGCCATTTTGGAGGTCCTCACCCTCCTGAGGCGCTCTTGCGAAAATGAATTTACGGACGAGGTACTAAAACTTCCACATGTTGTCGTTACAGGTGCTGATTTATCGTCCGTAGTATAACCCGGTATATGAGTACAGATCATCGCGCACTGGTATTGCTTTGGAGTTGACCGACAGCTATAAAGTTCGAAATGAGATACTATCTCAGCTACATCGCAACGCGAACAGTTGGTTCGAGCTCGCGTTGGGTCGTGCACCTGTTGAATTACAATCGACCTTGCAGAAGTATTTGACTGTTCATCAGTCTTCTGCGGGTGTTGAAGGCGCAGAGCTTGGTGCGTCCATCGCCGAGCAGTTTGGCAAAGCTGTTGGACCTGTTCAACGACAACTTAGTGGGTTATTACTTTCTACTCTTGCTGTTCCGCATCTGATTGTGGTCAGCTTCACTTTCGGCACTGTCTGGCCAGAGTATGGACCGATCCAAGATCCTCGCTAGTCAGATTGCGAGCAAAGGTTATTTCTTTGGAGAGGCCGCAGGCGTGCGTCTCGCTGGGCGGCCTGGTAAGCTCTTCTTCGGTGCGTCATACCCATACTTACACCCGCTCGCAAGGTGTCGATCAACTGGAAAAGCTACCGCCTGATATCGCCCCGACCAGTGAAATCCAAGCTCTGAAGACACGACTAGCACATTCAATGGAAGGTATCCGTGGTAAGACTTGCGATCTCACGGTCCAAGACCTCAAGCGTCTGCTGTTCCGATGCGCATCTACTATCATTTCGCTTTCCGAGGTCAGCCTTTTCATCTACTGCTTATCCTTCACTCACCAGTTCACAGTGCGACTACGACTTGCTCCATTACCTTGTGGCCATACCGATGGAAGTATCCACTCCGGCTGCCATTTCTACCGGTATCGAAGTTTGGACATGGGTTATTGCCGAGAAGAATGATATCGAGGTCGCTTTGATGAGCGAGCTTTTATCGTCGTGGTCAGATAGCATTCGTCAGGAGAAAGGCATATTCTCTACGTCGCTGAAGTAAGGCGGTCACTCGGCTTTCGTCCCAAGTTCTGACATTGCTGCTCTTTAGCTATGCAGATCCATTCCTTTCTCCGGTCGGCTACAGTCCAACAGAGAAGGCAGAGATCGATCGCGAGATGGCGAGCGCTCGGAGACTGCTCACTCCGCATGCTTTGGTTCTACAAATGCTATTCAGTCGTCTGCAGGCGGCTAGATATCGCCGACCAGGTGTTATGTTCCTGCTACAAAATTTGGTTCTGAGATCAGCACGCGCCCACAAGACTCTCAGGTACGCAATCTATTTTCACTGCGGTAGCTTTAAGCTAATTTCAAATTTCGAACCAGTACCCATCCTTTGGCGCGGGAAGCGAGATTTTCTTTCTTGTTATTTGGCTTTGAGACGCTGAAGAGCTCTCACCTTGACTGTTTCTGTGAGGGAGAACTTCGTGAAGCTCTCTATACAGCTGCGTATTCTTGGTTTGCTGTTCGACCTCAGTAAGCCATTCTCCTCAAGCACTTAAGCGCTACTCTAAGTCGAGCTTTAGGTGGACGTTCGGTGCGGATCGTGTACAGCTTGATGCGGACGTCAAAGTACTATCGGAGTTCCTTTCTTACCTGCAATCCGACTCTGTCAGATCGGATTCAGTCATATCGAGTTTAGCTCCAACCCAGACGCCTTCACGTACATCGCGTAAGCTCGAATGTACTTTTCTTCTGATGGGGAGCTCATTCGTTACTCAGATTATTTGAAGAGACTTCGGCAGATAAATCAACCCCTCAGGTTGTTGGTTGATAATGAGATATACCGTCTCAATGTTTGGGCAAACCCGACAAACGACTTCCGACGTGGGGTGGATCATACGGCTGGAAACGCGTCAGATGTGAGTGATATTTTCGTGTTTTGTTTCTTTCTCAACCGAAAACATAGACGCCTTGGACTTCGATTATTCGTACTGCTTGGCAGATCAATCCTGCCATAGCTGTCTACTTGTGCGAACGGTTCAAGCTACCCAACATTCGGTCTGAAGTCAGCAAGTTTGTCCGTTCCAACACGGTCGATGTATTGGATGTGCCCGAAGCCGTGCCTTTCTTAGTCGAGGAACGCTTAGATGCATCCGTCCGCCGCGATCTGAAAGTGAGTGAACTGTTCATTCCTCTGACACTATCTTAACATCAGCAGTTACTTCTTCTATGGGCGCCTGTACCCCCAGTCATCGCGAATACCTTCTTCGAACGCAGGTTCGGCAATGATCCAATGATCTTACAATATGCGCATCGTGTACTTGAGCAACATCCTGTGGACCTTACGTTCTTCTTCGTTCCACAAGTCGTTCAAGCTTTGCGCTATGACGACCTTGGCTACGTGGCTCGCTTCATCTTCGAGACCGCCAAAATATCCCAGCTCTTCTGTCATCAGATAATCTGGAACATGAAGGCGAACTGCTACAAGGACGATGGTGGTGAAATCGTAAGCCGTTGCACGTCGTGGGAGATGACTTTTTGACGGCTTTGTAGGAGGATCCCATGAAACCAACGCTCGATGGCATGACGGAACTAGTAGTCAGCTCCCTTTCAGGAGAAGCAAGGGCGTTCTACGATCGCGAGTTCGGATTCTTCCATGAAGTCACCTCCATCTCCGGAAAGTTGAAGCCTTTCATCAAGAAGACAAAGCCGGAGAAGAAGGTACATGAGATACACCATGACTTTGCTCAGTTGCTAACTCTACAATCCAGGCCAAGATTGACGAAGAGATGGCGAAAATTGTTGTTGACGTTGGCGTCTACTTGCCGAGTAATCCTGATGGAAAGGTCGTTGACATTGACAAGAAATCTGGACGACCTCTCCAGAGTCACGCCAAGGTACGTAGCATGGACATTCGCGCGTCGCATCTTCTCATTGTTTTGTATTAGGCACCCTTCATGGCAACGTTCAAGGTTCGTAAAGAAAAGCTCATCGTCGACATGAACCCCGATTCGCTTCTCGATGGGGAGGGCGGACGAGTTTCTACCCGTGCCGAGTACGACGTCTGGCAACAAGCTATCTTCAAGGTCGGCGACGATTGTCGGCAGGATGTGCTGGCGCTACAGATCATCGCCATGTTCAAGAACATCTTCATGAGTGTTGGGTTGACCTTGTATCTTTACCCTTATCGCGTCACTGCTACGGCTCCTGGTGTGAGTCTTCGAATCGTAGGTTCTCTGATGAGGCTAACGCAAGTGGCGTAGTGCGGTGTCATTGACGTTGTTCCTAATGCAACATCCCGAGATGAAATGGGCCGTGCGAAAGTCAATGATCTGTTGGATTTCTTCGTGGCGAAGTACGGAGGGCAGGACACCATAGCCTTCCAGAAGGCCCGGATGAACTTCATCTCGTCTATGGCTGCGTACTCTGTGGTCTGCTATATCCTGCAGATCAAAGATCGACACAACGGCAACATCATGATCGACGGGGAAGGGCATATCGTGCACATTGGTAAGTGACGGTATTGTGAAAAGATAACACGCTAACATTGGGATTAGACTTTGGTTTCTTATTTGACATAGATAAGTATTTCCACTCCTTCCACCTTACACCTGGCTGACGATGTGTTGGCTTCTTCTCTACGTCCCGGCGTAAGCATTCGTTATCCCCATAATGTTCGGGTTTTGCTCATTTTTATCAGGGTGTCAAATTCGAGGCGCATTCCTTCAAGCTTAACCACGAGATGGTTGTTCTCATGGGCGGGCGCAACTCACAAGGCTACCAACTTTTCCAGCACCTTACCGTCAAAGCGTTCCTGGCGATCCGTCCTCATGCTGAGCAACTAGTCAACACAGTCCAGCTCATGTTGGACACCGGGTTCCCTTCGTTTAAGGGCGAGGGGACAATCAAACGGCTCAAAGACCGATTCGCTCTTGGAGTGAACGAGCGTCAGGCTGCTGATCATATGATGGCCATTATCAAGAACGCTCATGAAAACGTGAGGAGCACGGTGTACGATGAATTCCAACGCGTAGGTTGTTTCTCGTTTGCGTTCATCTGCTGTGGACTGAGGTGCTTTTAGTTCCAGAACGGTATACCGTACAAGTAGTATAAGGATGAACTGGGACCATTTATGTATAATCTGTCGGATGCGCATATCATATGTTTACGACGTGGAATAATATATTTTCGCTAATCATGGCTCTCTGCCTTAACACTGCCGCTATCCACTGTCGAGACTTTTTTTTTCAGGACGCGTTATGTATGGATGTTTGTCAACACCGTCTCAACTACTATTTAGCTTGTACTTGTTTGGCAGTAATATTTTTTTCCCGCATACCACGACCTTCGTGGTCTGCGTCCCGATGCCATGTCGGTAGCGACACCCACACTCCTGCCGCGGCCTGCACGATTCCCTCATCTTCTCCCACCCGCACCGCGAGTCCTTCCTCAGCCTCTCAAACAACGAACTAGCTATGGACACCTCAACGCTACGCGAAATCTCCAGAAGGAGCTCGACGACTTGAGCGATGAAGAGGTTGATTTGGAGGAACAGGTACTTGATTTTTTTTCTGGACAGTTTCTTCCCTGGTCCTTACCCTTTTTTCTTCCCACAGAACACTGCTATTCATAATCGTGGTTATTCGTATCTCGTGCCTATTGGGCGTAGTCTCACTCAGAAGGAGGAGAAAGCTGATGTACGTGTCTCTTAATGGCTTGTAGTATGTGGATTGACGTTGTTTTGCAGGCAGGCGAGGATGATGATGGCGATGATGGGCCTGGCGACACTGACGAGTCTACCAATGATGATGATGAAGACGAGGACGAGGATGAAGATGAGGACGCCGAAGATGAAGAGGATATGGACGCCGAATTGGAGGACCTCGATGCTGATGTCCCGGAGGATGTGGACATGTAACTTCGTAAGTTTTCCTTCCCTGTCTCGTGTTTTTCATCTCAATCTTTTCATAGGCCCGTATCTATAATGCTTCGTGTCGACGAAGAGGTGTACTACACTCTGCTGGGTAAGCGTCATTTCCATCGTTTTCCTATGATGAAACTAGTTACGGATGTTGAGTCAAAGACTCGTTGTCCGAGAGCGCATAAACCCATGTGGATCTTTCCGTTGCCTTCCTTCTGACCTTTCCTCTTTACTCACAGAACGTTATGCTAATACAGCTTTCAGCGTCTCTACGTATGCGGGCGATCTGTCCGCTCGTGATGATGGTCGCTCTACCCTCAGAGAGAACACGCGACCATTGGCACTGTGGTTCGTTTAAGTCCCAGCTGTTCGATGACACGCGTTACGGGTTTCGCGGGCTCTTCCGACTTGGAGGAACTGTGCGCTCCGTTGACTAACCTGTATAATCCTTGTAATTGTACGCCTACATGTATCCGCAGTGAAGTGTGTAATCCCTTAATCGAGGAGTAACCGGACTGGTGCTGGAGTCTGTCGAATGTGAACTGTACTTTGCCATCGCTTTTTTGCTGTGACAAGGCTTGAATTTGGCATCGCCGTGCCGTTGGCAGTGATGGCTCGCGACGTCCACAATCAAATTTGAAGCGACTGTTTGTCCTGACCGTATATGCCACGCAAGAGCCAGGAGGCCATGATGACTGTTGCTGGCTCCGTCTCTGCCTCTGCTCAACAAGAGCTGGTTACTGAAGGCATCGAAAACTTTGAGCTTCCGCAGAGCTTGGTAACAAGCATTGCGAGGTCTGCGGTATGTTGATAACTGCGACGATGTCGAGTCGCAAGGTGGCTAACACTGCGCGCAGCTCCCTCCCAAGGCTAAATTATCACGAGACACTGTGCTAGCTCTCTTAAAGGGCTCTACGGCTTTTGTCTCAACACTAGGTGAGCTATCCACGCACCTACAAGATAAATTGTTCATTGATCTTGAATGACAGCTGGATCGCAAGTTGTTTCTTTCCTTTCGTTGAACCGTTATGCTGACGAAGAGCAGTGCACACGACATCGCCGTGGCGAAGCAGCACAAGAGCATTGTTGAGATCTAGACACCGTGTAAGTAGATATAAGTAAATCCTATTCCCAGTACACCGTGGTGGATGACTGGGTGCGTACCTAGACACCGTGTAAGTAGATATAAGTAAATCCTATTCTACGTGTCATCAGTACAGCAACCCTTCCCATGAGCAAAGCAGACTTACCCCAGTACACCGTGGTGGATGACTGGGAGTAAGCTGTACGATCGAGCGCGTTGTATACCGCGCGCTCGGCTCCGATCTCCTATCTCCGCGTTGCTCTTAACCATCACAACACTCCTCCTCAACGCGGAGACTATCGCTCCTCCTTGCTCTCCAAAACCCCCATCCAAGTCCTTATCTTCTGGAAGTCCGCCGTGGGTAATGCTTTTGTGAATGCATCGGCAACGTTCTCCTTGCTCGGGACATCATGGAAATCGACCATTTTGAGGGCTACGCATTCCCGAGTATAGTGGTATTGCACATCGATGTGCTTAACTCGTTGATGGAATGTTGGATCCTCTGTGAGTAGCCTTGCTCCGTTATTGTCGATGAAGATTCCCGTGCTTTCCTTCTGATCGCATCCAATTCCTCTCAGAACGCTCCGAATCCATACTGCCTCCTTCGTCGCCGAGCACGCCGCCATATATTCCGCTTCTGTGGACGATGTCGCTACCGTGGTTTGTTTCTTTGACATCCATGATATCAATCCGGAGCCGAGAGAGAAGCTGTAACCCGAGACGGATTTTCGCGTGTCAAGACAGTTTGCATAGTCTGAGTCGGTGTGTCCTACAAGCTTGATTTTCTTCTTTCCTCCTAATCGAAGCTCATAGTGTCTGGTACCTTTAAGATAGGCGACGACATGTTTTGCTGCTCCCCAATGTGTTTTGCCGTAGTTGGTGTTAAACCGGCTGAGGACTCCGACTGCGTGCGCTATGTCTGGACGTGTCCCAATCGCCAAGTACATGAGAGACCCGACGAGACGTTTATACGGGAGTTTCTCGACGTGCTTTCTCTCCTCCTCGGATCGTTGGGTCGTATCCGGCTCTTTCGTCAACTTGGTGTTTGGTGGTAGCGGCGTTTTCTTCGGGTTTGCGTCCTTGCACCCAAACTCTTCTAGGATGCGATCGATAAGGGCGGTTTGAGACAGGAATATCTCGCGGTCCTTCCTGTTCCTTCGCACTCGTATGCCAACGACAAAACTCGCGTCTCCCCTGGATATCTCCCACTTCGTCTTCAACTGCTCCTCAAACCTCTCGCTTTCCTCCACGCTGCTCGCCGCGACGGTGAAATCATCTACATGGACAGCCACTATGAGGGTTCCAGTAGCCGATTCTCTGTAGTAGAGGCAGTGTTCGACACTTAGCTGTGTGAAGCCCCACTCCTTCATCGCGGCATCCATTGTCCTGTTCCATATCCTTCCACCCTGCTTCATCCCATATAATCCCTTCTTCAATTTCCACACATAATCCTCCTTTCCTTCCTCTTCAAAATTCCTCGGCTGCTCCATGTACACCTCTTCTTCTAAATCCCCATACAAGTATGCTGTCTTGACATCTATCTGTCTGAGTTCCCAGTCTCGAGTCGCAGCGATGTGATAAAGGATACGAAGCGATTCCATTCGGGCTGTCGGTGAGGTCGTTTTTGTGTAGTCTTTTCCATACATCATCTCAAAACCTCGTAGGACGTAGCGTGCTTTGTGTCGCGTCACAATGCCCTCCTCATTTCTCTTTCGCCGCATGACAAACTTGCCTTTCATGATTCGTCGATCCTTTGGAACACTCGAGCGGGGCACTGCTTCGTAAACGCCCATATTCTTGATCGATTTGAGTTCGTCTCGGATGGCAGCAAGCCATTGATCCCGTTCATCGCTGTCTAGAGCGTCCTGCAACGTCGGCTCATCTGGGCTGTTCGGGTTAAAGCCCTCCTCCTCGAGTTCTGCCTCAAAAACATTCGCTTCACGTTCGGCTCTCTCCTTCTCTCTCGCCGCCTTCCTTTCAGCTCTTTCCGCCGCTTTCAACTGCCCACTCTCCTTTGAACGCTCTACTGCATTTCGTACTCGCTCTTCCTCTGAGGGGCCCGGGACTCGATTGGATCTTCTAGGTCCGGCGTTCTCGGCATTTGGACCAGCGTTACCAGCATTCTGTTTTGCTGGTTCTGGCGTTTCCTCTTCGTCGTCAGAGGATTCATCATCCCGTATACGCTCCTTCTTATCTGGTATTTCGGGAGGTATTTCATCGTCGTTGTTCACTATCCGTCCCGGTTGCAGTGGACGCGCGTTCTCCTGCCAGCTTTCTTTGAACCGGACGTGGTACGAGGTGATGATTCTGTGAGATGCCTTGTGATAGCAGAGGTAAGCTTTGGCATTCGGAGCATAGCCAATGAGTATACACTCAAGCGATTTGTCGTAGATCTTTGGATTGTGCTTGTTTTGTATGAGGACGAATGCTTTGCAGCCGATTTCGCGCATATGCGACATGTCCGGTTTTTCACCGTACCACGCTTCGTATGGTGTCATATTCGGTTGAGCTTTGCATGGCCGTCTCTGGGCAACGTAGGCGGCTGTTTCGTTGAAGTAGTCCCATGTGTTCGGCGGCGCTCCACATGCGATACGCATTGTACGCCCGAGTTCAAATATGACTCGGTGACTCCTCTCGACTATGCCGTTCTGAGCTGATGTATATGGCGCGGTCAGCTGTTCCTTCGTCCCATGTTGGGCTATCCACTCCCTCATTTCGTCGCTATCGAGTTCTCCACCATCAACCCGGTATATGCCAACCTCTTCTCCACACTCCAACTTCCGCTGTTTCTCCCACTTCTTGAGTTCGTGGAATGCGCGATCTTTCGAACGCAGAGAGATAGTCCAAATCATCCCCGTGTATTCATCGACTAACTCCATAGAGTACTTGTTATGCCTCGCTGATTCCACCGCTTGTGGTCCCGCCAAATCCACACAAACCACGCCTAGCTTCCTTTCAGATCGCTTCCCCTTTCTCTTCTTGGGTACGGATGTGCGCGTCTGTTTTCCATGGATGCAGGATTCACATAAGGGTGGTTCGAGGGAGAAGTCAACAGGCATACCTGTTGCCATGTTCATTCGGGCCATGCGCTTGATGGTTTCAACGCCGATGTGTCCTAGGCGTTTGTGCCAGGTTTCGAGAGTCGCGGCGAACGCCTTGATGCAGTGCTTCGTCTTTGGCGCGGATGAACCTCCTATAGTCCACAGACGGCCGTCGCATCGTGTACCAGTCATGACTGTGGCCTTGGTCTTCTTGTTTCGAACGACAAACTTGTCTGCATCGAAGACGACCTCATTTCCACCCTCGCAGACTTTCCCGATTGACATCAAGCGTATATTCGCGCTTGGAACGAATAAGACGTTCTCTAGTGTAACGCTAACACCTTTGGCGATGCGCAGAACGATCTTTCCAACGCCCGTTGCATAGATGATGGATCCGCCTACACCTCTAATTTTCTTCGGCGTGATTGGGACCAACGAATGGAAGTCCTCGCGGACTGGCGAGATATGGACCGTGGCGCCCGTATCGGCTATGAAGGATTTGCACTTCTCGGTATTCATCGAGTGATATCCTGAGCGACTTGTTGCCGTGGTGTACGTATCCTCCTGGGGAATGCTTTCGTGTTCTCTCCAATCAACTGACACTTTCGCATCATCCTCGACTATGAAGGAGAATTCGTCCGAGTCGTCATTTGTTCGACCGCCATGCGCCTTGTGGAGTGTTCGGAGTTCAGACTGGGATGTGACGACAAATGCGGTATTGATGGATTCCGCATCACTGCTATCGTCCTCGGAGGCAGGTGCATAGGAGAGGAAGACTTTGCGTCCCTTGCTGTCAGTGAAT
>QLPD01006078.1:0-13827 GCA_003314085.1 Hymenopellis raphanipes | reverse complement strand
AAGTTTCAATCTCACAATACAGCCGTTCAGGAAAACGACAAGCCTCGAGAATCTGCGCGCGCTTTCAAAAACCTGCTACAAAGTCTCCCTATCCACTATGGCATGAGGCCGACAGTCTAGTCTCGATCTCAACGCGTTGAGTAGGCCGAGGCTGCGTCTGATGTAGTGGTTTGAGTGTGCGTCCCCTCTTTGTAACGAGTGACGCCACCTCCTTTCCTAGGGTTAGGCAGTTGACTGGATGTCCTAGTGAATGGTTGCATCTGGTGATAGTGGACAGTGCTGAAGAGCTTGCAGTGGAAACATAATCCTAGAAGACGTAGGTATTTTCCTTGAATAATCTCTGGTGACTTTGACGGCAATTTTCCCCAGGGCCAAGGAAGTCTTCGTTGAAGGCGTTCGAAGCGACGAGGCGTTTGGACTTGTCTGCGTGTCTAAGCCGCTTAGTGGATGGAGACAAAGGTGAAATTGCCAATTTCGATCACGCTTGACCGCCTTTGTTTCTCAAAACTGGCTTTCTTCAACGAATACTGGCGCCCCGTCAACAATATTTCTAACGGCCTTGAGCTTCTAAATAATATCCACGTTGGTCCAGTCTATCACATTCTGAACTTTTTTGGTCGATGGCTTGACAAGTGCGCCGATCTTATGCCAACGAAACGTCCAACAACTCACAATCATTAGCCATTCTCATAGACTGAGTTGAGGACTTCAATGTGTGGGTTGAATTCCCAAAGTTCTGCCAGTTCCATGGCGTTCGACGCCTACGTCCTCCCATCCTATTAGCGGAACGCATTCTTAAAAAGGTCTTTGGATAGATAGAGACCCTCAAACGTCGGTCTGTCCTGTCTCATCTTCTCTCGTTCACATTCCATCTTTGTACAGGTTCTCATGGGACTGTTTGCTACCACTCTGGAACATCTTCGGATTCCTCGCGACAATTCCCTGCGATCATCACGCACCTCGAACACGCCACGTCTTGTTGGCTTGGTGTCGGGCGAACTACCCAGAGCTCAGCACGGACAGGCCTACTTCTTCTCAAAACGGTGACACGGATTCTTTCGATTACCTCGTACGCTCAGTGAATGCGTCGCTGACCGAAAATCATTGAATCCTGCTCCTTGGATGGCTGGAACCACAGGATCGCGACTACTCTTCCCAATTACCTACGACGCGCGCCGATTGCGAAACACCGTTGACCAGGGAGTTAGGCATACCGTCCATGGCGTGCACTCCGACGATTCTCATCTGCAGCAGTGTCGAATGTGTCATGCTCACCTGGAGACACCCGCGTACATGCTGATTAACGCGGAGACGGTCCAGATACAACAAAAGTTTGTGGATCGCTTCGCTACACTCGGGCGACTAAGGTTCTGGCCATCAACATTTACAAATCGTGCCGCGCTCTATTGATTGAGGTCTTTTGACTATCGATACTCTTGTGGGAGCCGGTTCCAAGCGTCGCATGCTGGGCTTTTCATAGCATGCGAGTGTTGTCTTTATTGGCATGTGAAGTCATGGTCGCAGACGATGAGGCTGCTAGAGACGTCGATGGACTAGGAGTTATTCAAATCTTTTACCATTCTGCTTTCATTTCCCCTTGCCGGCTCTTGGGGTGACCTGGTCTGTAAAACTACACCTACTATCATGCTTAAATCGAGATTTTCCGATGCTTATTTACGATTCCTCCGCCTTCTGTTCCCCATCAGAGAACGCGCCTGCCTGTATTTTATACAGCTTCGCATACTCCCCATCGAGTGCCAAGAGTTCGGAATGTGTTCCAGACTCCGCAAGAGTACCGTCTTTCAAGCACCTAGGAGTACGTGCTGTCAGGGCGACATGTATATCACGAAGACCACACTCACAAAATTAGATCAGCGCGCTTCGTCAAGTGTCCAAACCTGTGAGTGACAAAGACCAATGTCTTTCCCTCTCGCGCCTTGATCAGGTTCTCGAACAACGCCGCCTCTCCTTCGGCATCCAGAGCAGAGGTGGGCTCGTCAACTGCCACGAACTTCACCCGTCCAGATTCGAATCGCATGAATGTACGAGATCTGCACAAAAAGGTGAGTTGACTTTACAGGTCAAGCTTGCTTCCCTCACGCGACCATACGTTGCTGTTCTCCGCCAGACAGTGAGATGGGTTTTGGAAGCTTCGCAAATTCGACATTGAGCGGATGGGCCTTATCTGTTGGGACATTGTTGGTCCCAGCTTTGGATTTTGGATCCAGTGTAGTCTGTAACCCATCCTTGAGCTTCTCCAAGCAGTGCTTTGCGCCACCTTGGTGTGCGGCACGAGTGATAGCTTCCAAGTCGCCTACTTTATCAACATATCCCATACCAATGTTCTCTCCAAGAGAGAGCGGGAAAAGTATGTGCTCTTGCGTGAGAACAGCGGTAGCTTGTCGGAGATCAGCTAGACGATATTCGGAAATGGGGCGTCCGTCTACAATAATGGAATCGGGGGATGAACAATCGTGCAGACGGGTCAGTAGCTTGATGAGAGTCGATTTTCCGCTCCCATTTGCACCCACAACCACAATCAGCTGCCCGGAAGATATAACAAACGAGATGTCGCGTAGCGTGGGGACGTCGTTCTGGCTGCCTGGGTAAGAGAAAGAAAGGTTCCTGTTGAGAGAGTGAGCAGGGCAACCCTGGATGCGCTACTCCACCTGCCTGAGTTCGAAAGACATTCCTCTGCTTTTCTCGGTCTCCGACAGCGGATAAGCAATCTCACCATCCTTCATCGCACTCTCAGTAGCGTCGGAAGCATACAGACTTCGAACGTCTTCATACTTTCGTTTGATCCTATGGACGTTATACATCAGGTGACTGATCGCCAGGTCTAACGCATTCGAGGTTTGTTGCCAGGTTGCAAACTGTGACACTGTCATGGAAGACGGGTTTGTGATGGCAATGAATGCGCAAAATATCTTGACAAAGTTATGAGAATAGGTGATACAGAAAGCGCGGGAAAAGTAGTTACGGCTGGGAAATCGCTAACGACGAGCATCACCATGTCCCGCACAGAGGTTTCAGAGAGCAACTCTTGAAACATGGGAGGCTGATCTGAAAGGCCGCCACGTAAATCTGCTGCCTTCTGGTACTCTGATACATGCCACATCAGCACAGTTCATAGCATATAGCATGAATGAACGTCACCATCAACGACGTAGTCGGCGAGGTTCCCAGCTATGACCTCTGAGCGAAAGGCGGGAAGGACTAATTCGCTGAATGATGACATGCGCTTGTAAGCAACGTTCTCTGTGTGATATATGTGGGCTGCATGCATTTAGTTCGTGAAAACTGTAGTAGGAATTGCACGTACGAGTAGCCCACAACGAACTGAACGTGGACAGCGTTATCATTGGGCGTAGAATACACATCAAGAGGAACAGAGGGTTTTCCCGGGATGCGCGAAAGACGAGTAGTAGCTGACTGGCTGTTGTGGTTGAAGATTCCAAGAAGGTCATAAGCGTCTCGAAAGAGCCCCATGCCTCGACCTGTCTGCCGTAGGAACCAGTGGAGGCTACACGACGTGAGAGCGAATATGAACTACGATCTTGTAAAACCTTACCAGCCGTGACATCCATGCGCAAATTGGCTAGAGCAAAGAAAGTCACGGAAGGGTTAAGGATACTAAGGAGGCAACCCACCTCTCATCGTTTTAAGATGGAAATGGTTGTTCACTCCAATCTCTAAACGAGGCACGATCATCTTAGAAGCCCAATTAAAAGCAGCAGAGGCCAACACGAATCCCAATCGTATGCACAGTGCATTCACAATATATCTCGTATTAGGTTGTCCAGAGATTATAGCGGTTTCAATCTATGACTCGTCCTATGAGAATGTGCAGAAATACAGAAGAGTAAGGACAAGACCCACATGTTTCAACAGACGTGTCGATGTGTAAAGGAGAACCGTCGTATGGAGGGAATTCCAGATGTTGGAGAGGATGTACAATGTCGTCAGAGTCGGATAAAGAGTGAAGACGTCGACGATCAAACGACGGAAGAGAGGGATCGCGGAAACAACACTGGAGACCCGTTCACCGATGTTCCAAGAAGACGATTTGACATAGGCGACATCGTAGATACCCATCTTCATCCTCTGGATCTCAGGCGTGTGTTTCCGGAAGAGCAAGGCTCGTCCCAAGCGACTGAAAGTCGATCGAAGCCATCCTTGGGATTCGGAAGATTGAGGATCCACTAGAGCTCGATGAACACCGCAGAGCAACATGGTGGATGCTGTAAAGCTCCAGGTCGGGTGCTAATAGGCGCTAATATACATGATTGCTGCGAGCGATTCGTATCATTTTGCTGATTGAGTTAGTCATGTGAAGGTCCACAAATGAGATGCCAATGTAATATACATACATAGGACCGTATTACTGCCTCGCTTGTTACATACTGGAGGCAAACCTGTACGAGGTGGTCAGGAAAATCCTGTATCTAAATTAGGCTCCGGTCTTTCAAAGAGTTCGATCACCTACGATCACGTCATCCTCTCCCCTAACATGCTGCTCGCCACAACGATGACTGACCGATTCTTGACAGCCAACCACCATGACCATAGAAAGCCCCAAACCCATCGCGCCTGACTGCCTCCGTCGGGAGCTGTCTGCGAGACAAGTTCAGATGATTGCCATCGCTGGCACTATCGGCACCGGCCTCTTCCTAGGCGAGTTCCGTCCGGCAAACTTCGCTTTGGCTTACCTCCTGCAGGTACTGGACGTTCCTTGGCACAAGGAGGGCCAGCAAGTGTCCTGATATGCTATGGTCTCGTTGGATTCATTGTCTACGTCACTCTTCTTCTGTTGGGTGAAATGGCCACACAATACCCTGTCGCGGGCTCCTTCAATGCTTACACGACGCGTTTTTTCTCCCCTGCCTACGGATTTGCATTATCTTGGAACTACTGGTTTAATGACGCGGTGTCTGTTGCCTCTGACTTGACAGCCGCACAACTAGTTCTGCAGTATTGGACCGTCTGGCACCCATGGGTTATTAGTCTTGTCTTCTGGGTCTTTCTGGTCAGTGTAAATGCCGTCCACGTAAGGGCCTACGGAGAACTTGGTGTGTATCCTTGTCGTCCGTTTCCTCTCATCTCTAAGCTATGGACTTGTCAGAGTACTGGCTGTCGTCCTTGAAAGTCGTGACGGTGGTCGCGTTCATAATCGTCGGGATATTTGTCAACCTCGGCGTTAATACAGAACATCGCGTCATTGGGTTCAGCAATTGGTCTATCGAAGGCGCTCCTTTCGTCGGCGGTTTTGGCGGCTTTGCGCGGGTATTCGTTACGGCTAGCTTCGCTTGTGAGAAACATGTACTTTGGCGAGACATGGGCTAACCGCTTTGTTAAGATGGCGGCACCGAAAGTTTAGGCATAGCTGCTGGTGAAACCAAGAATCCATCTTCTAACATGCCAAAAGTAGTCAAGTTTGTATTCTGGAGGTGAGTTGCGTACCAATCACACCTCTTTCGCGCTGATAAAAACCCCATCTTCAAGGATCCTCCTGTTCTATATCCTGAGTATACTTTTAATCGGCTTGAACGGTCAGTCTGCTCGCTTTTCCATGGCCTATGGATGAACGTGCCTTCAGTACCTTGGGATTATCCAAACCTTTCCAATCGGAGTACGACCACTTCGCCATTTACTATTGTATTCCAATATGCTGGTTCTAGTAGGTTTCTTTCTATTCAAACTTCTCTGATGCTGATCATCGCAGGCGCCGCGGCGTCGTTTATAAACACTGTTATCCTCAGTTCTGTCCTCTCGGCTGGAAACCATGCTCTCTTCGCTGGTACCCGCGTGTTATACGGTTAGCAACACGTTGCCTTGAAACTATCACCTGTTGAGAATATCCGATAGGTTTATCGGTGACTTCTCCCGCACAGGCGCCCAAGGCATTCTCATGGACGAGTTCGCAAGGAGTTCCTTTACCTGCATTGGCACTCACGAGTAGCGTGAGCGCTTTATGCTTTGGCTCCAGCTTCATCGGGAGTGGTCAACTCTGGGGTTGGCTACAAAATATTGTTGGCGTCTCAAACCAGGTTCGCTCTGACCTCCTCCCTGCCTCGTCATAACTCATCGGCATGCCATAGATTGCTTGGTTGTCGATAGGCCTTGCCAGCTGGAGATTCAGAACGGCATGGGTTCGGCAAGGACGTCCGTTAAGTGAATTGAAGTTCCATGCTTCCTGGACTTGGCCATGGGGACCACTCTTCGTCGTGCGTTTTTCTCATCGAATCGCGCATAGTCTGCATTGAATGACGTGAATCATACAGGTCTGCACAGTGGCAATGCTTATCCTAATCCAGGGTTGGTCCTCCGTCATCCCGCATTTCTCAGCAATCGATTTCGTCTCGTTCTACATCGAAATTCCCGTGATGGTGATTATGTATTTTGCCTGGCTTTCCTCGAAGAGAAGGCGAAAGCGCGTCCACGTATCAGCCATATCGGAAAATACGCCACTTCTTGGGACAGAGCATACGTCGACAAGTCCATGGTTTCATGACATCGTTGATGTCAACGCCGTGGATCTTAAGGTGGACGAGTACGAGGAAGAACGGCAGGATAACGCTCAGATTCGGACTCGGGAGTCTTTCTTACGCTCGTTGTATGATTGGGTTGCATAATCTCAAAAGTATAAAGTCATAGAAACTGACGGTCCGGATGGAGCGCCCGGGCCTCCGGTGCGAGCAAGCCGCGTGTTGAACGTATTTCATTCCACTTACCAATTGGCGATGCGTTGTACCCCGCACCCCTCGCAGCACCCCGCGGGGATGCAGCTCCAGCAACACGATTTCAAATGACGCGAACAACACCGGTTGGTTCTTTGGAACCTCTAAAGCTTTTCAACTTGAAGCCAGCTCTTACCGAAGCGCAAGAAAATCACGAACTATGATCTTTCTATCTAAAGCTTCTAGTTTGTTGAGTACAGTCGTGGTGAGTGTATAATCCGGTGAAATGTTAAAGAGTTACTGCGGCCAGTGCACAAAGATCGCTCCCAGGTCCGCCCGTTGTTGTGCAATATTTTTATTAATTACAAGACCCAAGCATGCAAGAATCTGACTGAACCAGGCGTCTATTGCAAGTCTATTGCGCGCAACGAAGTGAACATTTGAGATGACGTGAATAGGGGCATCAGTGATCTAAATTTAGAACACGTTGCATCTTCCTCTTGACCTTCTTGAACCAATGAGGGTATAGATTTCCGGCTCAACATTTTGTGATCTTTCTCATGCTCTCCACGACCTTTCTTTCGAAGCTGGTCCTGGCCCCCAGAGAACCAAAAACAGTTGGCCAGCGAATTTCCTTTGTAGCCTCGGCCTCACGGTTCGAACAGAATCCGATCTACCCGAGGGCCACTGCAGTCTGCAGGGCACCGTCAAGACGGTTTATCCATATTCCGAATCCCCACAGCATGGAGATATCCCCGCAATTCGCATTGTATTTTGCGGAGGAAAAAAAAGCAAAACACCAGAAAACACCCTCGGGCCGCCGAAACCGTCATCTGTAATGGTTCCTTATTGGAAACGCCTTAAATACCCGTAAGTTTGCATCCAGCATCCTTTGAAGGTGATTCCTGCCCCACCACCATCCTTCCCCCCCATCATGAACGATACTCCCCTCCACACAACGCAATCTGACAAGCCTCAGATTGAGGAGATAGAGGACCAGAGGAAGACAGATCTCTCTTGGACGACACAGAATGACCAAGAAGACACGACGCGCGCTTCGGGGCGTTTTGGTTTTCTCCTCAAGAGGAATCCCTCCCCGGCCTTTCTCGCCGACATTGCCAAACTGAACTCTATGGACCTCGATCCGAAAGAGGTCAAACGGTTGGAACGCAAGATTGACCTTCTTATCATCCCGGCGCTGTCTGTCTGCTACATGGTCGGTTTATCATCTTCGACACTCTATTTTGTTCCCGAGTTCTGATTCTTGTGTCTAGTTCTACTATGTGTGAGCTCTCATCGCTGTTATGGACACGATCATCGTCTGAACGTGCGCGTAGAGATAAGACCACTCTTTCATATGCCGCGATCTTCGGTAGTATGTTACTGGGTTCCCTTAGAGTGATTGACCTTTAAGATTTACGTTGTTCTAGTCAAGGAAGATCTGAACCTCAAACCTTCTGAATACGTGAGTCCCAGGCTTCTCATTTGCACGTCTAGACTCATATTGGTCGTACAGAGTTGGCTTTCCAGTATCTTCTACTGTTCGTACCTCCGGTTTTGGCTCTCGGCTCCTGCTTAGGCTAACACGATAGTCCTCAGTCGGTTGGGTAGCTTGGGCTCTCCCGACTAACGTTCTGATGGGATTTTTTCCGCTTAGCAAATACCTTGCCTTCAATGTACGTGAAGGGCCTCAAGTCACCGACGCTCGTATTGACTGAAATAACTTGAAGATCTTCATGTGGGGTGTTCTCCTCATGGCGCAAGCTGCCAGTCGAAACTTCACCGAGCTGGCCATTCTGCGTATTCTTTCCGGAGCCTTCGAAGCCACCGCTGACCCCGCGTTTGTGCTCATCACTGGCATGTGGTATACGCGAGGTCAAGTACCGGCGCGCATCGGATACTGGTACCTGTAAGTGGCCTCTTGTATCGGCGAACCCTTTCTCATGGTTGTGTATGATAGCGCCAATGGCCTAGGCATCGCAATGGGTGGTTTACTTGGGTACGGCATCGGACATGTAAGTTTCTCCTTTCTTGAAGAGTGCATTCTCACGTCCGTTTAGATCAAAGGCGCCCTTGCTTCGTGGAAGTACGAGTTCATAATCATCGGTGCTCTGTGTTCTGCCTGGGCGATTATAATGGGAATTTTCATTCCCGACTCGCCATACCATACTCACTGGTTCAACCGTACGGAGCGACTCATGATCATTAGTCGCAAACGCGACGATCAGAATTTGACCGACAACAGAGAGTAAGTCCACTCGAAACCCTTCACTCTGAGTACACATCCTCACGGTCCTCTATCTAGATGGAAGTCCAATCAGGTCTTGGAAGCGTTCATGGATGTCAAGATCTATCTATTCTTCTTGTTTGGCTTTACCGCCAACGTACCTAACGGTGGGACTTCCAACTTTGGTACAATCATCGTCAAAGGGTATGCTTGGCCTTTTTCGTTTGCGCGTCGATGTTGATTTCAACTGCCGCAGATTCGGCTTCAACACATTCCAGACTACGCTGATGTATGTCAGAAGGTTAATAACAGTGGACATCGTCTAACACTGTTATAGGCAGATCCCTTATGGCGTTATTATTGCATTGATGTATGTTCGAATGCTAACAGCAGTGGACATCGTCTAACACTGTTATAGCATTCTACTTGCCATCTACGTCAACACGAAATTGCCCAAGGGTAATAGGACATACCTCATGGCGGCTACTAACCTTCCGACGGTTGCTGGCTTCGGGATGATTGCATGGGCCAAGCCACAGGCTGCGCGGCTTATTGGATACTGTACGCACTAGTTGGACCTCATTCGAATCGTTGTTTGACTTGTTTGTAGGGATGACTGGCGCTTCGAATGCTACTTTCGTACTGGGATTGTCCATCGTCTCCGGTAACGTCGGTGGCCAAACGAAGAAGGCTATTGCCAGCGCTGCTGTTTTCCTGGGTGTTGCGGCCGGGTAAGCTGTCTTCATGTTTGTTCCTATCCCTCGCCATCTGACTCCTCTGTTTGTAGGAATATTGTTGGCCCATTCTTGTTCAAAGATTCTGAGGCGCCTGGGTACCAGACAGGTGTCATTGGTTGCATGGTATCGCGCGCAGCGGAAGTAAGTGTTCAACAGCTCCGGCATTGGATACCATACTCATGTGCGGACAAGATCATCATCATCCTTATTCTACGCGTCATTTTCGTCACTGCCAACCGTAAGCGTGACCGTGCCGTCGCCGAAGGCACCGTCGAATACGACCCGAACCAGACAGGGTTGGAGGATATCACGGACTGGAACAATCCTGCATTCCGCTACATCACAGTGAGTTCCATGCTATATATCGTACTTCGTTGTCTGAATGAATGTAAAAGTAAAACGGCTGCTCTCTTACTTACTGGCCGCTTTTGGTTTCCCGAATGTTCCGTCGTTGAGTCGTCAGGCTTGCTAGCAATGTATTATAGACCAGTGTTCAATGTATAACATCTTCATCGTTACATGGAACGATCTACGTGAAGTAAGTTATTGCGTAAGTACTAAATGATACAGTGAGTGGTGCTCTGATCCTCTAAACATGAGTGATAATATACAGATGTGATAAAATCCATCCGACAGCTAAGTACTAGTAGTTTCCTACTGCAGGCTTTCGGACACTTCAGCATTCGTTTTCACGGCGCTGGAATCGGCCGGATGATTGTCTTTGATATCGAGTGACGTTCCGTCTTGGCTTGAGCGAATAACCACAACGTCGCCGTCCCTGCATTGCCGATGTCAGTAACATCCCAACAGTTTCTGCAAACAGTCGGACGAACCTAATAGTGCCCTTCAACAGCTTTTGGGCCAAAGGGAATAGTACATCGGTGCGGACGACGCGAGCAATGGCGCGCGCTCCGTACACTTGGGAGTACCCCTGCTTTGCTAGTAGATTGCGAGCAGTATCGTCAACGTCCATGTCAATCCTGCGTCCCTTCAATCGCTCCGCGACGTCCTTCAATCGGAGATCGACGACTTGGAGTATGGATTCCCTCGAGAGCTTATTGAAGACGAGCATCGTATCGAGTCGGTTGAGAAGTTCCGGTGGGAAGTAGGACGAGGTACGCTCAAGAACCTCGTCTCTAGCTTCCGGTGTGACCACGCCGTCTTCGTTACAGGCAGTCGGGTGTGCGAGGATGTCGCTGCCTGAGATCTCTTGTTAGCTCACCCGTATTAGCGGAATGACGGCTACTCACCAAGGTTGCTTGTAAGGCAGATAATGGTGTTCTGAGTAAAGAGCTTTAGATTCATGGGCTGACAGTTGACAACTACGTACTTTGAAGTCTACTTTCCGCCCTTGACTGTCTGTAATGCTACCTTCATCAAGGATCTGAAGTAGTATCATGGCGACGTCCTAAAAGAGGCGTCAGCAATCATCTCAAGCTAGGGACAGGCACGAATGTACCTTGTGAGCCTTCTCCAGTTCGTCCAGTAAGATAACAGCTGAGAAACAGTCAAGCATGGAAACGCGTGAACTACTAGCAACTTACCGTATGGCTTTCTGCGAACGGCTTCAGTCAACTGACCGCCCTCTTCGAATCCTACGTAGCCAGGTGCTGCTCCAATGAGTCGCGAAATGGTATGCCGATCGTGGTACTCCGACATGTTGATATTGATGCTACAAGACCATTGAACAAGGCTGAAGACAAGTGATTGAAACGCTTACAGTCCACGTTGTTCGTCGTTGAAGAGGAACCCAGCCAAAGTTTTGCATAACTCGGTCTGAAAATTATCAGTTAGGATTTCTCGTGGACTTATTATAGACGTCGGTCTACCTTGCCGACACCAGTGGGACCCAGAAACAAGAACGAGGCAACAGGTCTGTTGGGGGCTTGAAGACCAGCGCGCGAGATGCGGACTGCGTCGCTAACGGCGGCGATAACGTGATCTTGACCGACGACTCGTTGTCTTAAGACCTCGTCCATCTAAGAAAAATGGTTAAATCACAGGAATGCGGATGGTATACAAAAATCGTTTACATGGACGAGCTTATCCCGCTCTCCTTTGAGAAGGTTCTGAACGGGAATGCCAGTGGCCTTGGCGACAACTCTTGAAATGTCGTCTGAGGTGACACGTTCATGCAGCATCGAGGACTCGCTTCGTAGCGTCTCAGCATTCTCATCCGGTAATTGCCGCTCTAGCTCTGGAATAGTCGAGAATCGCAATCGGCTAGCCAATTCGAAGTGGCCTTGACGCTGAGCAACTTCCAATTGGTGTTTTGCTTCCTCCAAACGTTCCTTGAGATCCTTGATGCGGTCCAAGCGCGTCCTTTCTACACGGAAGGTCAATCTTCCCGTCAAGCGGACAACACATCGGGCTCCTTACCTTCTTGCCATATCTCCGTTAACCGCGAAGCCTCATCGCGCTTTGAAGCGAGGTCAGATTCGACCTTCTGCCGGCGCTCGACGCTGAAGATATCCGACTCGTTCTTCAGACTTTCCAGCTCGATCTGAAGAGTCATAATTTCCCGATCAAGTGCTTCGAGCTCGTCGGGCTTGGACTCTTGGGCGAGTCGCAAAGCAGACGCTGCTTCGTCAATCAGATCAATTGCTTTGTCGGGCAGAAAACGGTCAGCGATATAGCGCGCAGAATACACGGCAGCTGTAACGAGGGCGGCGTCCGAAATCTCGACACCATGATGCACCTCGTAACGACCTTTGAGACCGCGTAGAATTGAGATGGTAGCCTCCACAGTTGGTTCGTCTATTTGAACGGGTTGAAATCGGCGCTCCAGAGCAGTGTCCTTGCTAATGGTTTTCCGGTATTCGTCCCGCGTCGTGGCCCCAACGAGCTGAAGCCCTCTGGCAAGAGCGGGCTTAATCATTTGACCAGCGTCGATACTCCCTTCAGCCTTGCCGAGGTTGAAGAGAGTGTCTACATCTTGGTTAAACCAGTCCACTGACATTACATATCTGGCGATACGCACGAACTTCGTCGATGAAACAAATAACATTCCTTGCCTCGGCCTCTATGTCGCGAATCAGGGCCTTGAATTTCTCCTCGAATTGACCGCGAATGCCAGAACCAGCCATTATGGCAGAAAGATCGATGGAAAGCACTCGCTTGTCTTGCAAAGACTGGCGGAAAGACGTGAATTATAAAGAAGCGCATAGTACTAATAGAACACGTACCTCGGGAACCTCTTTGGCAATGATTCGCGCGGCGAGACCTTCCAAAATCGCGGTCTTGCCAACTCCAGGAGCACCGATGAGCTGAAAGACCTTGAGATTTCATGAAACGCAAATTTGACGCGCCGGACATACCACAGGATTGGACTTTGTTCGGCGAGACAGAACTGTAGTCCTTCAGAGGTCTCGTTTGACATTGCATACCAATCGACCCACTTTGTATAGTCCTTCTAATCTCTTCGTCTCTGCCTATGACCGGATCGAGTTTGCCGTTCCTCGCCATCTCCGTCAAGTCTACACTCTGCAAACAATATGAGAAAAACAAGTGATAGATACCGCTGAAGACTTGCTCACGTATTCCTTCAGGGCATCTCCTTGCTTCTGCTGTCCACCCATATTAAATGAAGGAAATCCACCGGGGAACCCTGACCCTCCCGAAGGAGGCTTCGAGTAATGCCTCGCGATATTCACCGGGCGTGCATTTAGAAATGCGCTTGGGACGAGTATCCGACGGGGGTTCGGAACTAGATACGCTCTTCGCGTACCCTTGGAGAGGAAAAATTTCGAGATAGTCCTTGAGCTTAGCATAGTGGGAACAAGACTCTGGACACGATTCCCATTTCTCTCAATAAGTGCTCGTCAAGGCTTCTGGAAAAGGGCCGAACAGTCGAGAATTTTAGTCTTCATTCCACGTGACATCCACGTGGGTGAAACTTTAGTCGGACCAGAGATTCGAGAACACGACTCTATTCTGTCCGCCATTCACTCTGCACTGACCGACGGCGTAATTTGTGAATATACGAGGCCAGATCGATATCAGCGCCCACCGGTGCCGATCACCCCGCCTTCTGACAACATGATTGTCATATTGCAGCGCTTTGACGCAGCCAATATAATTCAGGCGCTTAAAACGTAAAACTTGACACTGGCGCAACTTGCCTTTGCCTGCCATGCTCCTATGTGGTATCCACTCTATTCTGAAAGATCCTCTTTCCCTACAG